>PVJA010036586.1:0-20966 GCA_004027025.1 Myocastor coypus
AAAAAAAAAAAAAAAAGCCTAGCTTTTAATGCACTATTATTAAAAGGTGGGACCTTTGGAAGGTGACTTCAAAGTTCTCCTGCCTAATGAATGGGAGTGACACTCCAGGGAGCTGGAGAGACTCTTTACCAGTCACAGCACAAAGGCCACCTAGGAGAAACAGGCCTCACCAGACACTAAGCCTGCTGGCTCCTGATCTTGGGGCTCCCAGCCTCTAGAACTATGAGCAACAAATTTCTATTGTTATACATTATTCAGTATTTTGCTACAACATCTCAGATTAAGACAGCAGGTGCACTGAGATAAGACTGGAAACTACAGCATGAAGGTAAATTTGTTCACCTAACTCTCTCTCAACAATGAAACAATACCCACCTAAAAACCAGGTACCATACTTCACTAGTTACTATTTTTAGCTCCTAGAAGTATGACTGACACAAAGCATCAGTTTAATAAAGATTTGTCAAATAAACAGGGCCACACAACAGCCTTATGAATGACCCTATCAGCCTCAAGACAAAAAAAAAGCTGTAAGTAATTATTACTTTTAAAAAACAGCATTTTAGCCATGGATCTAACCTGAAACTTGTCAGTTTAAAAAAGCAAAATAATAATAATAATAATAATAATAATAATAATAATAATATAGTCACTATCATAAAATGAACTAGTACTCTTATAAGAAAGAAATATCCACGGTAAATTTAAAATATAACAAGCATGTTCAACTAAGAAGCTGTTTTATATAATGATTAAACAAACACTCTGGCATTACAGTTAATTCGAATTCTGGACCCACCATTCACTTGCAGTTAAGACTAGGGTGCTTAAACTTCTCAATACAGGAAACAAATTTATTCGGAGCTCACAGGAGAGCACAAGGATCTAATAAACCAGAAGAGTTTTTTGGGTTGGCTTGGACTGCCTTAAGAATGCATGTGGGGATTGAACTGCCATTCAGTGCCTGACTGGGATTGCCCATGCAGGTGCTTAAACCACTGAGCTAACCCTAAAGCCCCCTAATAAATCAATATATGGATAAATCTTCAAAGTAGTTATTTGTAGAAAACTGTAAAGAAACATTTGTTACTAAACTAAAAATTCATATATACCAGAGAACTTGAACGAGAGAAAAAATTTCTCTTATCCTCACTTTTTTATGTCTATAAAGTAATTGGAATACGGAAACCACTTTCAAAATTCTGATCATAACATGTTTTTAGATCATGAACTGTGTTCACACAACTAAATTTTCATGTACTTATAAAATTACTTCTCAGAATAAAACTATTTTTTACTATGGACAAGGAACTTTGAATTTTCTAGTCTATCCAGCTTCATTTTTTAAAAAAGATAGGTGAAACAAACAAAACTTAATTAAAAAAAAAGAAAAGAGGCGAAGACTGCCACACTTCTGAGGATATTCACAACATTTAGTTTCAAATGAGCCTTCATGAAGGGGGGACCTATCAGCTTTACCTAAATTGCCTCAAACCCTACTATGGCATTCAGCTCGCTTCTGAGATGGTAGTATTCTACTGAACATTTCAATGGTTATGACAACCAGAATTGAGTGGAGTACACTTCTCAAATTCAAAAGATGTTTCCATAAGTTTGTTTTATTAAAATTCTAGTCTCTTTCATTTTTAAGTTCCTTTAATATTTACACGGACTCAGAAAATCTTATCTCCAAAACAACTGAAGAGTTTTGTCTTAAACATATGACTTGTTCAGTAACATTCTGAGTATTTACAGGTCAATGAAAGAATAATTAAGACTTAGAAAACTATTTAGAAACATAAGTCAAAGACATTTTTTCAATCTCCAGGAAAAAAAATATATTTGAATTTAAAGTCACTATTTAATCAGTCTGGATCATCATCATCATTTTCATCTTCATTTTCATCTCCATCTCCTCCTCTTCCTCTTCCTCCTCCTCCTCCTCCTCCTCCTGCTCCTCCTCCTCCTCCTCTTCCTCCTCTGCCTCCTTTAATCCACTGAGCTTTAATCTACTGAGCTATTTGGCCAGACCTTAGTGTGGATTTTTTTAATATAATTTTATTACTTTTAATAAGAACAATGAGACAGTTTCAAAACACATTAGTAGGACAGCCACATTAATTAATACAATGCATATTGCTGTCTTCGTAGTAGTTCAGAGTGCAAGATGCAGATATGATAACTTTTCTAAACACTACTGGTACAAATATTTCTTCTCATTGAGATAAAATAAAGTAGTTGTATGCATAGTCTAATATTCCATAATAGTAGTGGGTTATCAGCAGAATTAGCATTGTCAGAAGGTGTTGACTTTGGCCTTTTAAAGCTAAGCATACTTATAGGCTTTACTTTTTATGCCTTGTGGTTAAACTTTTCTGCTGGATGGTTACAGTCAAATTAAGGCAAGATCTAAAAAACAAAACATGTAACTTTTATATTTGACAATGTCAGTTAAATCCCCTTAGGATTTACCTTGAAACCATGTATAGCATTTTGTAGAACTTTTGTCAGTGTCAGCCACCTGGATGAGTCACAACCACTGCTTGACCAGTTTGCTCTCTATGAAAGCCTGAGAGAATGTTTCCTCTCTAGGTGACTCTCCTTAGGCACACTATACATTGTCAGTCCCTTTCCTCTGTGGTCCCATAATCTCCTTGAATAGAAAATTTGGGACTCCACTGAGTTATAAGATGTTAGAGTATGGGTTCTCTTATGTCCTGAGTCCTCACTGACCATGAAGGGCTAGGGCCAAAATACTGGCTCTCCTTGTAACCCTCCCTTTTCTCTAATTTTTTCATCTGGAAACTTAAGTTGTTAACCCTCCAGAAGAGAACCTTAGTGATACTATTACTCTATAACATAGGTACTTGAACTTAACATCACTGTCTTTCTGAATATCAAATACCTTAGACTTAACGTGGAACTGATATTTTCCAACAATCATTAATATTCTAATAAATCCGTATAGAATGTGATTTAAAAAAAAAAAAAACAGCTGCACATTTTTACACAGCAATTTAGAAATCTGACCGTATACAAAATTGTAGCTGGTCAATCCTATGGCATTTTTCCTTGTCTCTTATTCTCCTTTATTACCCTTTGTTGTTGTTGTTGTTCTTGTTTAAGCAAACATTTACCTGAGAGTATGGCAATAACTTAAGTGACATTAGAAGCAGCACATATCTAAAAGACCAGAATGACAGGCATTCCAAGCATGGTTTTAGCAGTATGCATTGCTATCCTCAATGTTGAAAACTGTTGGAGATTATTAGGACCATTGTCTAATTTATCCTATGTATACGTACATGGTTTTATCCCTGCAAAGTTTCCTAACTTTTCTGCTTGCTCTCTCTTTGTTGTTTAATCCTGAAGTTCTTAATTTCATTTATCTGTGTTATGCCTTTCCCTTTTTAATTCTTCTTTTGACTTCTTACACTAGGGAGACTATACAATGTTTACACATGTAGGTCTGGTTTATTTCACTTATGAGTATATCTTCAAGATACATCCACTTATATATGAAAGCTTTGAGTTTATCATTCTTTATAGCTGAGTAATATTACATTGTATAAAAACATCATATCTTTTTCCACCATTCTTCGGATAATGGACATTTTGGTTGTTTCCAAGACTTGGCTATCACAAATTGTGTTGCCATAAACATAGGAGCAAAAACATCACTATGATATGATGTTTTCAGTTTTTCTGGGAAAATTCCCAGTAGGGGGATAGCTGGATTGAATGGGATTTCCAGTCTTAGTTTTTTAAGGAGTCTCCACACTGCTTTTTATAATGATTGTACCAGTCTGCATTCCTACCAGCAGTGGAAAAGGGTTCCTTTTTCCCCACAGCCTCTTCAACATTTGTTGTTGGTTGATTTCTTCATGGTAGCCATTCTTTCTGGGATGAGATGGTATCTAAGTATTGTTTTCATTTGTATTTCACAAATGGCTAGTGATGTGGAGCATATCTTCATGTATTTATAAGCTTCTAGTATTTCTTCCTCTAAAAGTGTGTGTTCTTTTTTTAATCCACTACAGACTTTCCAAATCTAGCTTGATCGAGGGAAATACACCCCAACATGGAAAAGACAAAAATATTATAATTTCACAAATTTCATTCTTCCAGACTCCATTCTCCCAGACTCATTCCTTCGCAAGTTAAATACCTCTCTGCATGGGCCTCTTCACCTATAAAATTGGTAAAGAGAACTAGGTTGCAGGATTGTTTCATAAGTTACTATGCGATTACTCTGAGTGCTGCCTAGCAAAGAAATGTCCACTAAGCACCATACTTCTTTCCTTGTGCTATGTGAGAATAAAGACAAAGTTCCATTTAAGACATCATAATAGAATGGAAATACTATCACTAGAAATTTTCCATGAAAACTAAGGCTAAGAAATGCATCAGATCATCCTGGCTAGCTTATAAGATCATCTTTACTCTGTCCATTTTACAGGCAACAGAGACTTCCCATACACTACTGTACTTATTTGCCATTCAATTTCCCAAGTATAGGGACAGCAAGATGGCTCAGTGGTCTAAAAGTGCCGGCTTAGGAAAGCATAGACAACCGCAGGGATCGCATTTTGATCCCTGGCACCACATGCTGTGCCTGTACCAGCCCCACCCCCAGGGCAGGCTGAGCCAGCTGTAACAAAAATAAATTTACAAAAGAATTCCTAAGTATATACATGTCCACAATAAGCACAAACTATGGGAAGTTTTCTTATTAAAGAAAAATACATATCATTCAACTCTATACATTTTCAAATATGTAAAAGAATGAAAGGCATTTTTTATTATTAAGAGTAGAGAATTATATCTCTCATCTCAAATTGTTTAAAATCATTTTATTTATTTATCTATTTATTTATTTGGTATAGGGTCTCGCTACACAGGTTGGACTCATAAATGATCCTCCTGTCTCAGCCTCCCCAGTTCTAGGATTACAGGTGTACCTCCACCACACCAGTTTCAGTGGCCAGCACAGTGTGTCCAGGGTTTGGGGGCTGGCACAGCATGTGGTACTGTGGACTGAATGTGTGTCTTTGCACTTGCCAGTAGGTACTTACACCGCTGAGCTATCTCCCCCAGCCCCTTATTTGTTATCTTATTTTGTGACTATACACATCTCCTTTTTTATATTTCTTTCAATTATGTTTTCACTTAGTGTTTATTTTCACTCAGAATATTTGTTAAAATACTTTCCAAAATAGCTGGGCGTGGTGGCACACGCCTGTAATTCCAGCACTTGGGAGGCTGAGGCAGGAGGATCAGTGCGAGTTCGAGACCAGCCTGGGCTACCAAAATGAGCTCAAGACCAGCCTGAGCTGCATAGTGAGACCCTGCCTCAAAAAAAAACCAAAAAACAAAAAACAAAACTTTCCAAAAATTTCAAGCTATGTGCAGTACTTCTATAAAGAATTCACTCTACTATTTTTATACCTGTTTGTGTATGTGTGTGTGTGTGTTTACTATACACTTGAGGTTATCTGCATTGTAGCACAGCCTTCAACAAAGGCCATTTAGGTTTTGAATTTTTCCTTTATCTCTTCCACATAAAAACCTAAAAAGCCAACAAAAACCATAATACTCATCAAAGTCATTGGCTTCCAATCAGTGAATTATAAAGAGCACGTCTTGCCTTGTCATCTTTCCCTCTTGTCCTACAGTCCTTGTCCCTACTTGTAGGAGGTTTCTCATTCTTTGATATCAGGTGTGCTCGGCCAACAGGGCCCCGGGCTCCTACTCCCACCATTTCTTTCCTCAAAGGTCTTACTTCACGACTGGGACGCCTGATTTGAGGTGGAGCTCTGAAAAAAGAAAGAAGAGACAGAAAGGCAGACAGACAGACAGACAGACAGACAGACAGACAGACAGACAGAAGGAGGGAGGGAGGAAGAGAGATATTAATCAAAGACCAAAGTATTTCAGTTCTAGTGTAATCAATAAAACAAAAACCTCATAATCTCCTATTTCTACCTTTTGCAATTCATGGCCATAATTATTAGGTTGGTTTTTTGATTATTTTATCTAAAGTATACTTGTTGACAAAATTATTAAATATACATAAATAATGCATAAACAGCAATTACTTTGAAAAATTTTAGTTACCAAGAGAGGGCAATGCAGACTACCCTCATCAATCATTGTAGAAGTATAATAGCAAGTCAATACCTTTATTCACTACCATCCTAATCCACAGATAACTTCTTAAAAATCATTAAAAGCTTAGGAAAAGGACAAGAATATAAATACGATTATTGGTGTAGTTTACTAATTTATTTTTTATAACTAAAATGAATTTTTGTGGTCAACATTTAATTCATCAAATTACAAATGGCAGATTAACAACAAATCTTCCTGAGAGCACAGTTAATTTATATGTAAAAATATTCATGCTTTGAGGGTGTTAAACCTAAGGTTCATCCAAAGTATACAGTCTCAAAATGTAATTAAGAATTCTTACAAATATAAGTTTATGCATAGAGGTATATTGTTTCATATAATATAAAACCTGTCTCCTTCAAATAATGAAGGTTTTGTCTTTTTGTTATAGGGTTTTACTATGCAGTTCAGACTGGACTTAAAATCATTTTGCAGCCTAGAGGACTTGAACTCACAGCCATCCTCCTGCCTCAGCCTCCCAACTGCTGGGATTACAGACATGAGCCATTGCACCCAGCCCAAATAGTGACTTTATTTTTGTTTACTGTTTTATTTTTTTATTAAAAAATAAAAAATATATTATCAATCTGAATGTGGGGAAATTAGAGAAATCATGCATAAACATGTACACATTGTTCTCAAATTCTGTAATTATTTTAAAGAAAAAGTCATTTAAATCACATTCCCATTGCTAATGACATTTTAAAACTTATCAGCACACAATTTAGTCACCTGTTTGGGTTTTAGATGAAGGACTTCTTATTCTTTTGTGTCTAATCTTAGTGGTTCTTTCCCAAACTGTCTCTTCCTTTGTATTCCTCTTTTTCTTGATGGCTCTCCTTATACTTGTAAGTATGTCAAATCCCTTGTGTATATTGCCTTTTACCTTATATGCTATCTGTTATCCCTTTCCTAGTCACAGGCCTTTAACCCATTTATGCCTGATGTTTCATTTTATGAAATGCCATAAACAATGGAACACAATAAAATTTTTTCCCTTCAAATTCTTGTTCCTTGTGTGAGACACATGCCTGTAATCCCAGCACTGGGGAGGCTCAGGCAGGAGGATCAGAGCGAGTTCAAGACCATCCTTGGCTACAAAAGTAAGCTCAAGGCCAGCCTGAACTACACAGAAAGACCCTGTCTCAAAAAGACAAATTCTAGGGGGCTGAGGAGATAGCTCAGTAGAATAAAAGCTTGCCTAGCAAATGCAAAGTCCTGAGTTCAATACCCAGTCCCACAAAAAAAAAAAAAGACAAATTCTTGTTCCTTGAATTTTTCTACATAACACATATGAATTTCATGCAAAAATTTAAGAAAACTGCAACATCTGGCATAAATGGGCTAATTTACCTGACTCCTCAGAATTTCATTCCTAGTACCAAAGAAAGGTGGCATAGCTCTTAATAAGTCAAGGAACCTATCAAGATAGGAAAATGAAAGAAAAGCTATAAAAGTTGCAAATTCAGAACAAAAAAAATGTATTTTAAAAAATGATATAGTATCTTTTGTTCCTCTTCTCAGACAGAAGCTTTCTTTCTCTTAAATCTATTCTGCTCACACACACACACACACACACACACACACACACACACACACACAAATAATTTAGTACCAATGTATTTCAAGTGCAACATGGCATATTCAGATTGCTGAAATTAGGTCACTACCTGAAACTACTAAAGATAGGATGGCTGGTGAAAGCTCTATCCTATTAGGTAACCACACACTAACATCTTAATCTTTGGAGTTCAGTTAATGAACAACCCTCAGTTAATATTCAGCCTCTACTGTGGGCCCTATGCAAGACAAAAATAAGCAATCTTATGAAAGAAATCCACACGAATGGAACTAGAGACTAGTGTATAATAAAGTGGTTACAAGGCATTTCAAACTTGTAAAAATTATTACCTATCGGTTGTAGGGCATTATTAGTCTTTTAAGTATTTTTTCATTGATATGAAAATGTGAAGATATTGGCAAAGAATAAAAATTTTATGATAAATTGTTCTATGTCTAGTATTTCAATGGTAATCATTTTTTAAACTGAATTTTATTCTGTTTTGATAAGAGGTAGAAAGAAGCAGAGTACAACTATACCTGCATGTGCGTGCGCATGAACACACATAAATTTCTTTCTGCATTGTGCTCATGATTATGGCCAAAGACAAAAATGACACTAACAGTCTTTCCCACGCAGAACATGTTAAGTTTTCCCTTTTGTTAGCAACTACACCTGTTTAATGTCTGCACTATTTGTGGCCCTGCTTTTTGGACTACAGGGCAAGCCTAAAGACCACACTCACCAGCAGCAAGCCCAGCGCTTACACTGCTCTTCAGTGGCTAGCCTTGCCTACAAGGCCACAGTGCTTACGGATGCACTGCTGTGAATCTTGAGAGGATCCTCCCTTCTCAGCTTGTGCTGCCGTCAGCTCAGCTTGCTATTTAAAAAGTCACTTAGAAGCCTTGCTACTGTCCATTTTACACACACATCCAGCTAAGTTGCTCTGTAGAATTATTTGAAAGCTGGAACACAGGCAGCCTTCCGAGCATTGCTGCTACTGACCTTGTCCTACAACTTAGTATTCTGATGGGCTCATAAATAGTCTCAATCCAACTGCTCAAGAAGCCAGATGTGCCATTTGTGTCAAGTCCTACGCCTCACAAGAAGCGTGCCCGGGCTGTGTAAGTCTTCAGTTCCATCTCACTGCAGTTTGATATTACATCTGTAACAGACTCGTTTAACTTCTCAAAGGACATCCTTGATTCTGTTCTGTACTTCTTTGTCCATTAGCGCATCACTGCACAATGTCATGCTTCACGTTAAGGACTCAGTGACACGTTCCAGGCTGTGCAAACAGTAAGGCTCACAAGGCTTCTTTTGCTAGTCCCTCTTTAAAAAGACACTTTAGTGCTATTACACTGACCTCCATTCTAATGGTCACACAGACTAATACTCCTAGCTTACTGAATTTCAAATACAGAAAAGAAATGATCAGGTCTGCAAGTAAAAGCAGGAATGTCTATGCTGCCCTCAGTCCTATTCAAGATTTCCCTACAGAAATGAGAAGAAATACACCTTATTCTATTACAGGCAAATAAGCCTGACTTCCTCTGAACTCCAGTATTTCCTCTTTCTAAGCTATAGTAAATATCAGTGTTATATATAAATGTTCTTAACAGTATTACTTCTAATGAGCACCTGAAAACAATCCAAATGTTTACTATCAGAACACATAAATTAGTACACATTCATAAATGGAATATAAGACACAAGTGAACATCAATTACGGCTACTCACAACTACAGATGAATCTCAGGATCATAACGCTGAGTGAAAAAACAAGTCTGAACTATAAAGTTCTGTTAAGAACACAAGCAAGAGCTGGGCATAGTGGCACATGCCTGTAATCCCAGCAGTTGAGAGGCTGAGACGGGAGGATTGATGTGAATTCGAGACTAGCCTGAGCTACAAAAATGAACCCAAAGCCAGCCTGAACTGTATAGTGAGACCTTGTCTCAAAAAGACAAAAAAAAAAAGAAAGTGTCCAAGCAAGAGACCAGGCATGATAGCACATGCCTGGAATCCCAATGTTGGGGAGGCTGAAAACAGGACAATCACTGAGTCCAAGCCGCATAGTAAGACCCTGCACCAAAAAAAAAAAAAAGGAGTCCAAGCAATACAAAATGCTGTATGGTAATACAACCATTTGTAGCCAAAAATATAAAGTGAGGTATAGGAAAGACAACACTGATCTCTTTGCAATTGAGGGAAAATCATAAAATTTAAAGAAAGACATATTAAGGGTACCAAAATAATACAGTAAAGTTCTTAAACACTGTGCAAAGTACATGGTTTTATAGTGTTCTTTGATTCTTTACATCTTAAATAATTGTAATTATTTTTTTCTACTCAAAAGTCAACAGAATTATAACTGTGAACTATAATATAGATTAAATAATAGGATTGTTAAAAGTTATGGCATGTTCCAAAAACAACTTCAAGCCACATCCTAAACTAAATCTACTAAACCTGGGAAGTCCACATGAAAGACTGAGCAAGAGCAAGAGAGTTGTCTGTGCTGTGGAACTCACTCTCCCAGGGTTCCGGGAAGTCAAGGAAAGGCAAGAACCCTCTTCTGAAGAGCCCTTCCTTTCATAAGAAACAGGGCCTACTGAAGGAGAGAGAGAGAGAGAGAGAGAGAGAGAGAGAGAGAGAGAGAGAAATACTGGGTGTGGTGGTGCACACCTATAGTCTCAGTGCTTGGGAAGTTGAAAAACAGCAGGTTCACAATGAGTCTGATCTATGTAGTGAAACTCTGTAGACCTTGTACTAAATACAAAAAAAAAAAAAAAAAAGAAAAGAAAAGAAACAGAGTCTACTGTCACTACAGTCTTCTCAACAGATACAAGGTCTCCTTCCTAAGAGTTACTAAATTGTTCCTACTTCCCCATCTATCTGAATATTTTAAATTATTTGATTTTATCTGTCTATCCAATGTTAGAATTCTGGTATTAGAATAAGTAATTTAGAGCAAGGTAGTATTTTTGTCCACCTATGTTATTTCTGTTTACTGTTAACTTCTAGGAAAGAAAGATAATCTTAATTTCTATTAATCTGTATACTTGTAAAATTAAATAAGCAGGGACCTGGCAGGATGGCTCAGTGGTCTAAAGCGCCTGCTTAGGAAAGCTTAGGCGGCTGCAGGGACCACAGTTCAATCCCTGGCACCACATGCTGCACCAGCCCTGCCCTCAGGGCAGGCTGAGCCAGCCATAAAAATAAATAAATAAACAAACAAAAGTTCTGAAACAAGAAAAAATAAAAAATTCTTTAAAGGATTAAATTAAATTAAATAAGCTGGAAAATACTACTCTCCAAAGTTATTAAAAAGGGGCCCGGCAAGATGGCTCAGTGGTCTAAAGTGCCTGCTTAGGAAAGCTTAGGCGGCTTCAGGGACCACAGTTCGATCCTCAGCACCACATGCTGTGCCAGCCCTGCCCTCAGGGCAGGCTGAGCCAGCCATAAAAATAAATAAATGAAAGTTCTGAAACAAGAATAAATAAATAAATAAATAAAAATTCTTAAAAAAAAAAAAACAGTTAATAAAAAGAAACATATTTCAATAGGTAGGATTTAATAGTTAATATATGAAATTTCTAAATCTAAGAGAAATTATTTGGTGAAAAATAAGCAGGCAGAAAACTGTCTAAATCTATGATTTAAAATCAGATACTAATGATTATAGATTTGAATCCCTACTCATTAAAATAGCCTCAATTGCCATTTTAGTGTGTGCTGGAGGTGGGGCCGGCTTAGTATGCCCAGGGTTTGAACTACTCGCCCCTGCACCTGCTTGCAGGTGCTGTAACCTGCTAAGTTATTTGGTCGGCCAAAAAAAAGGAAATTTGTTTTAAAGTTATGCTTTTCCTAACGAAAAAAGACTTGAGTAACTTTTGTGTCCAAAAGCTGCTGCTTTTCTTTTTTTATTATTATTAATTTTTTTAATCTAGATTTCCTTGTCTTCTTTTTTACTTTTTATTTCTGCTATTCTGCCTCAGAACCAGCACCACCATAGGGCAAGCAAAAGCATATATTGGCATGTAGCTTTGCACATGTACACATCTGTAATTGGTCTCCTTAGAAGAAATGACAGTTCTGGAAAAAAAAAAATAAAATAAAATAAAATAAAATATATAACTGTTATTTTTCAAATAAGTTGTGTAACTAAAAAGTGACATTTATGCATTAATGATTGTCATGAAAACATAGCAAATACTATACCTAATGCCACAGAAAACAAACAAACAAAAAAATAGTGATCGAGAATCAGCAGTGAATTTAGAATCCTAAAATATAGGTTCCCTTTTCCTGCCTGGACTTCTAATTACTGATCATGTGAGCATGTCACTCAATATCTACAAGTTTCACGTTCCTCTATAAGCAAAGTTTGAGATAGAAAAGGGTCAACAACTGGCAGCATTCCAGAATGAAGATGACTCACAATGTCCTTGACTTTATAAAATTTTTAAACCTTATTTTCAATTGAAGTGTCTACATAGAGTGACCATGTACTAGGCATACAAAATTTTTTTGTCCACAAAAACACCAATAGATCAAAACACAGAACATTTCTCAATGTCCCAGAAAACTCACTCCTGCTTACTCTCAGTCAGTGTCAGTTCTTTAAAGCAACTACTCTTCAGACCTGGACGTCACAGATTATTTTTACCTGTTATTTAATAGGGTCACAGAAATGGAAGCCTACAGTATTCCCTCTACTACTGCCAAGTTTCCTTCAGTACTGCCTGTAAAATTCTATCAGTGTTGCTACAGAAAGCATTAATCTGTTTTCATTTGCTGTGTAGCACTAGCTGAGTGCACATTTAAATATACTGCTGTGCCAGTTAATCTTCACTGTCACTATGACCAGATTAAACAATTCCTAGAGAAGTGCACAGACGACCAACCAGGGCAATATACCCAGTAGTGGATTAATCCACTGGTGTTCACACCTAGATGGGCTACCAGCAGTGGGCCAAGCTAGAGGAGATGGGTCACTGGGAGGGCACCTCGCTAGCTGGCCCTCGCACCTAGTGCTCTGCTTTCTAGCTGCATGCATAAGCAGCTTTGCTCTCCCATGCCACTGCGTTGTTCAACCCAATGGGTCTCTGTCATGCAGCCTGATGAGACAGTCATGCATGTACCACTGGTGGCTCAGGCTGGTGGGAGGGTGTTAATTTGGCTGACAGCTTCAGAGGTTTTGGTTCAGACATTTCACTCTTTCATATGGCATGGGATAAGGTGTACCATGATTTTGCCCCCTAAAATGGATATATCAATTAATCCAGAAGGATGACTGACAAGTATCACCTCTGCCTACTGAACTGCAATGGTGCCTTCCTCCAACAGCTCAAGCGACTTCAGTGAACTAAATCTTTTGTGGTAAGTTCTAGATCTAAAAAACACTTTGTACTCTTTAATTATTTGTTATCAGCGTATCTATACACAAATGCCTAAGTAGGAGTCTGCTCAACACACTAATTCTTTGAATGAACAGGAACTCTTATTAAGTGCAAGGCACTGTGTTCTATAACTCAATTCTCCCTTAAATCTTGTAGCTTCTACTATATTCTTTCTCATAGTCAAAAGTAAAAGATTTTAGAAGTCTCTTTTAAAAAAATTTTACAAATCTACCTGATAAAATGCCAACAAAACTTTTTACTTTTATAAATTTAACATAATTTATTTCCTTCTATGGATTTACTTAATATTCACAGGTAAATATATGTATAAATCTTATAATTAAACATATATTAAAGTAATTTAACATCTCTAAATTTTCCAAGAACCAATATAAATACATGTGTGTGTGAATATATGTATGTATATATATGTGTGTATGTGTATATATATATATATATATATATATATATATATGTGTGTGTGTATACATATATATATATATTTTTTTTTTTTTGATGGGCAGCTCAGACTGCCCTTGGGGGTGGAGCTGGCATAGCATGTGGTGCTAGGATTGAACCACAGTCCCTGCAGTTGCCTAAGCTTGCCTAAGCAGGCGCTTTAGACTGCTGAACCATCTTGCCAGCCCCAACATAAATATCTATGTAAAAAAAAATCACAAAGCTAAAATATTCCATACACATTTAATGTGAAATTGCATGCACAGCAGCCTTGTTAGCCATGATTTTTCAATATTCTAATAATAATAAGCACGTAAATAGGTACATATTCCTTGATAAAAAATATTACCACTGATTTTATTAGTTTCAGTTCCTTGTTTATTCTTTTTTTTAAAAAATGTATTTAGGACAGGGTCTACAGGGTATACAGGGTCTCGCTACATAGACTGGACTCATAGTGATTCTCCTGTTTTCAGCCTCCCAAGCATTGGGATTACAGGCAAGCACACCACCACACGCAATCTCAATCAAGGTCTCAGTGTGGACCCAGGTTGGGGCTGGTACAGTATGCTAGGGATCAAACCCTGGCTGTTGTGCACTGCCAAAGCAGGAGCTTTAGTCCACTGAGCTATATGGCCAGCCCTCTCTGTTTATTCTTAATCTTTAATCTTGCTCGAGTCAAGGCACACTTTCAGCCCCTTCAGAAAACACTAAATTAACAAGGGTAACAGTTAACCAAAAAACGCAGCTTGTAGGAGTGTTGGAGCTGCAGCCATACTTCTCACAGCAAATGCAATACGGTCCCTTTTTAAATGATTAAAACAATCAGCATGCCCTGTTAACATGCTGATGTTTGCCACAATCAATTACCACAGCTGGGACACTGGGTGGATTTCTGTCAAGTCATTCTAATAGGTTATACTAAATCATACATAAAGTTACTATCACATCTTCTAATCACTGGGGAGCAAAACAGGTAATATCTTTAGTCTCATGGTACAATTCCACAGCATCCCCAGTCAGGTTAATTACTAGGTTGTATCCTGTTTCTCTCTGGCTTAAAGTTAGGACATTAATTTGAACTTGAAAGCTCTAAGATATTTAATCTATTTCTGCTTTAACTATAGAGAAGTTAAAACTAGACAGACAACGGTATTCTGGCAAATTACAGGACTGTACAACATTTATAAATAAAAATATCAAACTGATTTTTATCTATGTCACAAATCTTTGTCTAGCTTATAGTCAACTCCTGAAATTATTCTAATTTTTAAAACAACGGAACACTAAAGGCATACAACATGATCCTAACATTCGAAGTTCCATAAATACCATTCCCAGGTATTTAGCAGGAGAAGTAAAAACACATCTGTACAAAAAAGCATGGTATACAATTCCTGATTTATAATAGCTCAAAACTGGAAATAAAAAACATAACTGAAAATACAAGCACATTTGAGAGTTACACTGGACACCCATTTCTGTCCACATATTAATCCTACAAGCAAAGCTTTGCTAACAAAGAATCCTCAACTGTAAACAAAAATGACATCAAAAACAATAAACTATAGCATGAGACTCTCAATCTATGGTGTTAGAACTACAAAAATAATATATAGTGATAAAAATAATTCCAAAAAGTTAAACATGTAGAAATGCTGGGTACAATGTATCATGTCCTTTCTTGGACAAAGCTGACCTTACCAGAATGTAAGGGATGTATCTAAAACACTGAAGCAGGAGGTGGCCAGGGTCAGGGTAGAGGGAGGAAGAAGAGAAAAAAAGAAGAGAGAAGGACAAAGAGGACAAGTTGGGCTCCAGCTATCCGGGGCCTAAGACTTAATGGTCACAGCACACTGAGACCTAAGAAGAGGCCCTCAGCCCACACAAGGCACAGGAGTTGAACTGAGACTACAAAACAGAGTAAGGGCAGGACGTTATTTCAATTTTTAATAAGTAGAATTTAAAACAAAATAAAACAAAAAATAAGTACATTTGTCAGTCTAGATCTACGATTTATTTGTTTTGTTGATTCAAGGACATACTACATCATGTAGGCTGGCCATGAATTCACTTAAGTAGCCCAGACTGGCTTCAAATTCACAGTGATCCTCCTGCCTCAACCTCCTCAGTGCTAGTATGAGCCACTATACCTGGACTTAGGCCTGTGATTTTCAAGTGAGGTCAAAATCTTTCCACCAAGATAGCAGAAAAAGGCCTGTCCTAATACAATTTGGAACTCAACTTTACACTACTTAAAGCAAAGAAATTTCCTACAAGTGATCCTTGGTAGATGATGTCTATAGAGTACTTGGCTGAAGTAAACAGATATTCATTCTCATGAGTGACTTCCTCTCTAAGCAAACCAGGCTAGGATGGCTGATAAAAACTGCTTGAGAAACATTTTCAACTTTACAACAAAGAGTCATTACAAATGACAAAAACCAAGGTAAGATGTGTAAAATGATCAAAGTACTAAAAAACCTTATACAAATATTAAGTATAAATAAAAACAACCCTACACTTAGATATTCACAGTAAAATTGTTTAATGCCAAAAGCAAAAAGTAAAATTTTACTAAAAAGAAAGAAAAATTACCTATCAGGGAAAAAAGAAAAAAAATTAGGCTCACACTGTAAACCAAAAAGTAAAAGAACACTAGTACTCATGTACTTAAAAACATAAAGAAAAAATAAGAAACCAATCTAAATTCTACATTTCCACTCAAGAGTGGTGGGAAAACACAAATATTTCAGACAGGAACTGACAGTTTACCAGATGTGGTGGCATACACCTGTAATTCCAGCACTTGGGAGGCTGAGGCAGGAGGATCATTGTGAGTTTGAGACCTGCCTAGCCTACAAAGTGAGTTCAAGGCCAGCCTGAACTGCATAGCAAGACCCTGTCTCAAAAACAGAATTAGTTAATTAATTAAAAAAGAAACTGAAACGTTAATAGAGACCTTTGCTATAAGAACTATTAAATATACCTGAGCAAAGATGAAACTGAATCCACAAAGAGTAAGTGCAAGGAAAGGAAAACAAAACCATTTGTCTTGGTAAATACGGGAATAAATCTAATGAAGCATTTTAGTACTACTCTACACCAGACACTGCTCCCGGTGCTGAGGTGTTTAGCAGTGAGTAAGTCACAGCTCTCACAATCTAGAGGACCAGTAAACAAAGACACAAACAGTCTCAGATAGGAATAACTGCTGTGAAGAAACGTAAAACAGATAACAGTAAAACAGTGATAACAGATGAAAGGGTATTGCTGTGCAGGCAGCTTATGGGCAAAGAGCTATGCGAGATGAAGGGATCGGCCATCTAAGTAATGAAAATGGGAGACGCAAGCCTCAAGCCTTTCCAGAGCACTTCCTTTGTGCCCGGCTGCTCTTCACACTACGTGCATCAGATCATTTAATGTTCCCAATAGCCCTATGTGGTGACTGTCCTCATAATTATAAAGGAAGAATAGGAGGGATGGGCTGAATGGCTCATTCCTAGGAACCTAAGAGGCAGGCCAAGGCTAAGAACTCTTGCAGTACTTAATTACAAAACAACCTTTCTGGAATAGGAGTCACTGCAGGGCAGGACGCTCCTCCTCGTCTCTGCATCCACAATGCCTGCGACAGTAAGTGCCAAGCATGTTGGGCTGAACTGGATAAAGCACAAGTAGAAGACTGAGAACTTGAGAACAGCAAAGAGAAGAAATGCAAGAGGTCATGGAAGAAGGACAGTAGAGTAATATCACAGAAACCAAGAGAGGGAGATGACTGCTCCAAAGGAGATGCTAAACTAAATGTTACCAAGGTAAAACAGAGATTGTTCCCTATTAATTTAGCAAGCTATTTTCAAGGATTTAATCCCAATGCTAGAATGACCAAGGATCCAGATATTTAAGTATTTAAAGAAAAATAGAGCAGTGAAAGGCAATCGATGCACACTCTATAGTATATAGCAGTTTGCCAAAGGGGGTGAGGTGGGAAATAAGAGGCTAAGTGAAACAAGGCAAAGATATTTTTCAGCAAAAATACAGAAATAAAACATGTTGTGGCTCCATTCTGACTTACCACTATCGTTCCCACTCCTTAGTTTATCTCTAATGAATTACAATTTCTATTTTTCAGTTGCCTTTTCTGTAACATAAAAAAATAGAAATACCACATTTGTAAGCATTCTTTGTATAAATATCTAGAATTCTGAAACAGGAATGTCAAATGACTATTGAGTTCTATAAAATAATACAAATGGTTCCTAAAGAAAACTTGTATAAATGGAGGAAATTTTAAAATAAAATTTCAAAGTCAAACAGGATGTCCTCCCATCTTCTGGATACTTAAAATCAGAATGTAGACCCTGAAAACCCCCTGCTCCCTCTGTCCTTAGTCTCCGATAATCATGCTTGCTTTTTCTTTCCTCAATGAAATGATCAGCACAGAGCCTCGGGACCCCACCCCCACCCCATCCGTGTCCACCTTCTACTGCCACACCCTGTAACCACCTCACTGCCATCCTGTTACCAAGCCATCTACTCACTCTCCCTACAATAGCACATCGGATCCACCTCCACTTGTCTACTCAAGAACATGCTTCTGCACGACACATCTCACCTGAACATCATCCGTGTTTCCTTTCCTACTACATTACTCCTGTCGGCATACAAATATCCTGTTCATCCTTTCCAAAACAACAAAAACTGGACTCCTGGTCTTTCCAACAACCACTCATCTGTCTACTTCCCTTTTCTGTAAGAACTGTATATCCTCCTCCTCATCAGTTCCTCTTCACATTCTCCGAACCCACTCCACTATTCTACCATTTCTCCAAAACTGGGCACCAACGTCACCAATGAGCTCATGCTGCTAGATTCGATTTAATATTTAGGCCTTAATCAACTCTGACCTACATGCAGTATTCTATCTCATTTCTTCATTTAAAAAACAAGGGTGACTATACCATAACACACCTAATGTACAGAACTGTTGCAAAGATTAAGAAATAAACCACATAAAGAATATCTATGTTACAGTTAATTCAATAAGTATTAGTTACTATTGTGGTTAGTCAACTCTGTTACTTGTATTCTACTGAAATCTAAAAGTAAAAAAAACTCTGTCTATATTCCAAAAACATAATTTTAAAGATAGTATGACTCCAGAATGTTAAGAAAGTAGGTATGACCTCAACCTGCTAACAGTATTATGCAAATATCCTATTTCCTGCTATATAAAGAATAACTTCAAAATTTCTGACTCAGCTTTAGTTGTTGCTGATTCTGAAATAGCGATCACCAATCCTGATCTCTCTTAAAGTCCAGTTCTCATTTCCAATTCCTCCTCAAAAGGCTGGTCTAGGTAGTTAACTACCCATTTTTTCTCTCGTTTTCTGTATCTCATTAATTCCCAAACTTACTCCATTCTACCTTAGTAAGGAAGGAAGAGTTCATTTCTGTTTTCACATCCCATCATATGGAGGCAGGACCTGGCAATGTAGGTGGCACATAACAGGCGGCAGTATCCTAGCTTAAGCTCTCTAGAATGCTTAGATTGTCTTCTCTTACGCGTCTCTTGAAGCCAAGATCTTTATTACCACTATACTGCCTACGGAGCCAAAAATGATGTCTACTATCCAATGCACATCTATAAAATTTATGTTGGATAAATCATTGATATAGTGATTTTCTTCCTAAGATATCAAAGTAATTTTACAAACAATCTCATTATGCTATGTACTTTGTAGGGCAGGGATTGAATTCAGACAAAAGTAAACTTGAAGAACAACTCAAAGCAGTGAGAAATGATATAAAAAAAAAAAAAAAAAAACTTGCTCTCTACCCTTCAAATACCAGGAAAATACTGACTCTGGACTTGTATGAATGACATGGTAGTTTACTCTCAAAATCTGATTTTGACCTTAATCACAGTAAACTAGGCTTTTAAAAGATACCAGTTACTTAATGTATTCAAATTACCAAAAAGATATAATGCCAAGTAAATACGAATATTCTCTTTATTGAAATTCCTTAGAACAAGCTCAATAAAAATAAATCTTCCCATTACTTGTACACAGCAAGGCCTGATGCCACTTTCCTGGGCCTTAATGACAACATTAGCAGGTCTATCAGACTCCTTGTCTTTCCATACAGAATAAGCCAAACAGCTAATTTCAGGATTGTATATTCTGTTTTCACTCCCTTTCCCAAAGGGAAAGCTTTCATAGCAATTATGAAAAACTCTATGGCAGTTTCTCAAAAAAACTGAAAATAGAACTATAAATTATCCACTTCTAAGTATATACCCAAAGAAAATGAAATCAGTATGGTAAAGAGAAATCTACACTCCCAAGTTAATTTCAGTACTATTGACATTAGCCACAACATGGAAACAACCTGAACATGAACATCAACAGATGAGTTAATAGAGGGAAACTACACACACACACACACACACACACACACACATAATCCTGCCATTTGTAATAACATGAGACAATGTGGAGAACATTGTACTAAGTGAAATAAGCTGCAGAAAGACAAACACTGCATAATCTCACATGTGGAATATGAAATAAATTCATACAAACATAGTAGAACCGTGGTTACCAGGAAATAAAGGGAAAGAGAAATGGCATGTTAGTCTATTCTGTGTGGCAATGCCAGACTACTGACACTGGATAATTATCAAGACTAGAGATGCATCTCTCATAGTTCTGTAGGCTGGGATGTCTCCAGTTGAGGAGCACATCTGACAAGGGCCCTCATACTGCACCAGCCAATGATGGCAGGCAGAAAGACATCAGAAGGGGCCAACTTGCTTTTCGAAACCCAGTTATATACTAACAGCATCAATCCATTCATAACAGCCAAGGATGAAACCATAGAAAGGTCCTACCTCTCAACCTGGCTGTCCTAGAGATTAAGTTTCCAACATGTGAAGCTTTGAGAGACACTCTCAAATCAGAGCAGGCAGTGATACTAGTTCTGGACTGTGTGAAATCTACTAACAAGGTAAACCTTAGACTGCTCACCCCCCAAAAAATGGAAAACTATGTGAGGGGATAGATATGGTAATTGGCTTGGCTGTGGTGAACACGTCACAATTTAAAATCATTTAGTTTATTCCTTAAACATTTAAACTTGCCTTTCAGCTATACTTCATTAAACCTGAGGGAGAAAAGATCACATTTATTTTTCAAGCTAAATAAAAAATTATTTCTTTTTTTTTTTCAATTCTTTTATTGTTTAAATTTAACAATGGTTATATTACATATTTTCATCATCGGATCAGTTTAGATTAATACATATAGGTATATAAGATTGATCAAACAACTAAACATTAACCTTTCTAAATCCACATTACTTTTTTTTTT
>PVJA010036587.1:0-20981 GCA_004027025.1 Myocastor coypus
TATTTGTTACAGGGTCTTACTATGCAGCTTGGACTTGCCCAGGCTTGTCTCGAACTCACACCAATCCTCTTGCCTCAGTGTCCCAAGTGCTGGGATTACAGGCCCGGTCTAGTTTTATTTTAATCTTTTATCTATCTTTATTTATTTGTTACAGGGTCTTACTATGCAGCTTGGACTTGTAGTGATCCTCCTGTCAAAGCCTCCCCAGTGCTGGGATTGCAGGTCTGCACCACCATGCCAAGTTTCAGTGGCCCATATGGTGGCACGGCATGTGGTACTGGGTATTGAACCCGGGTTCTTGCATTTGCCAGGAGGTGCTTAGACTGCTGAGCTATCTCTCCAGCCCTGGTCTTCCTAAAGGCTAGATGTGATGGCACATGCATGTAATCACAGCATTCAAGAGACTGAGGTGGGAGGATCAACAAGAATTTGGGGCCAGCTTGGGCTACATAGTAAATTCAAGCCTAACTTGAGCTACATGGGGAGACTGTCTTAAAAAACAAAACTTCTAAACTGATCTGATGGTGAAAATATGTAATATAACCATTGTTAAATTTAAACAATAAAAAATTGAAACTTGAAAAAAAATGAAACAAAGTTGTTTTTCTTTTGAAGGACTGAAGATATAGTTCAGTGTGAAGGCCCTAATTTCAATTTCTGGTACCAAAGCAAACAGATCTGATTGATAGCAAAGGAGGAAGCAATGTGGTTGCAAAGACAGAGATTGCCGTGATGCTACCACAGGCCAAGGATTCCTGGCAGCCATCACAAGCCAGATGAGACCTAGATATGTTGTGCCTTAGAGACTCCAAAGAGACTAGAGCTCTGATGACACTTTGCTTTTGGCCAAGTACAATCAGTTATGGATTTCTGTCCTCTAGAACTGTGAGAGAATAAACTGCTGTTTTTTTTTTTAAAATGTATTTAGTACATGATCTACAGGATGTCACTACACAGATCGGACTCATAGTCATCTTCCTGTTTTCAGCCTCCCAAGCCTGGAATTACAGGCCCATGCCACCATATCCAGTCTCAATCACCATCTCAGCGCACTTTGCTTTTGGCCAAGTACAGTTATGGATTTCTGTCCTCTAGAACTGTGAGAGAATAAACTGCTGTTTTTTTAAAAATGTATTTAGTACATGATCTACAGGATGTCACTACACAGATCGGACTCATAGTCATCTTCCTGTTTTCAGCCTCCCACGCCTGGAATTACAGGCCCATGCCACCATATCCAGTCTCAATCACCATCTCAGCGCACCCCAGGGGTGGGGCTGGCATGGCAGGCCAGGGATCAGGGATTGAACGTCACTCCCTGCATCTGCCTAAATAGGAGCCTTAGTCTGCTGAGCTATCTGGCTGGCCCCAACTGCTGTTGTCTGATGGTAAGTAGTTATAGCAGTCATAGAAAACTAATATGGATGGCTTGGGGTAGAACTGGCATCACCAGAAGGACGTAGATTTACTTGGGTATCACCGAAGTCAGTTTGACAGCATAACTGGGGGCACTGGAAAACATTTTGGTGCAGTTGGAGATCATGAGGAGGTGGTTTGGAGATGTACTTGGGGGACTGGGAAGGTAAATGGGGGATATTTACAGGTAGCACTAGGAGCTATTGCAGGCCAGTTAGGGTGTAGTTTGAAACTCTTGGGCTGGTGAAATAGCTCAGCGATCTAAAATGCCTGCTTAGGCAAGTTTAGGCAACCACAAGTACCACAGTTCAATCCCCGGCACCACATGCTGTACCAGTCCCACCCCCAGGACAGACTGAACCAGTCATAACATAAATGCATAAATAAATGCATAAATAAATAAATAAATAAATAAATAAATAAAGTTCAAAAAAAATTTTGGAGACTGGTTTTGGTGATGTGGTTGTGAAAAACTGCAAGATGTTTTGTTGGTGTAGTTGCACAAAATTTAAGGCCCAGTTGGATATAGTAGTCATTAAAGAGTGGTTTGGGATTTTATTTTGGGGGTGTAGTTGTTGGACCAAAGAAAGGTAGATAGGGAATTTTTAGAGGCAGAGTTGGGGGGTATTTGAAGGGGAATTTTAGGGATGAGGCTCATAGTTATAGAAGAGTGGCTAAGGATTAGCTTTGGAAATTGTTTTGTTTTTGTTTTTTGAAATAGGGTCTTAATATGTAGTCCAGCCTGGCCTCAAACTTGTGGCGATCCTCCTCCCTCTGCCTCCTGAGTGCAAGGATAGATTAAGGTATTATTGAAAAAGCACTTTCAGGGCTGGGGAGATAGCTCAGAAGCATAAGTGTCTACCTAGCAAGCACAATGTCCAGAGTTCAATCCCCAGTACCAGAAAAACAAAAAAGAGAAAAGACATTTTGGAGATAATTTTGGAATTTTTTTTTTCTGGAGTATTTATTTATTTATTAAATTTTATTTATTTATGTTTTTCTTGTTTCAGAACCTTTGTTTGTTTATTCACTCATTCTTATGGGCGGCTCAGCCCGCCCTGACGGCAGGGCTGGCGCAGCATGTGGTGCCGGGATCGAACCACAGTCCCTGAAGCCGCCCAAGCTTTCCCAAGCAGGCGCTTTAGACCACTGAGCCATCCTGCTGGACCCCTGGAGTTTTTTTTGTTTTTTTTTTTTTTGTCTTTTTGAGACAGGGTCTCACTATGCAGTTCAGGCTGGCCTTTAGCTCACTTTTGTAACCCAGACTGGTCTCGAACTCACACCGATCCTCCTGCCTCAGCCTCCCAAGTGCTGGGATTACAGGCATGCGCCACCACGCCCGGCGAGTTTTTGTTTTTGATACAAGGTTACTCTATATAGTTTAGGCTGGTCTTGAACTCACTATAGAGCCTAGGATGGCCTTGGATTCACTTTAATCCTCCTGCCTCAGCCTTCTTAGTACTGGGAATAGAGTAAGGAGCCACTTCACCTAACTTGGAAGTCTTTGTCTTTTTGAGACAAGGCTTCACTATGCTCTTCAGGCTATTCTTGAACTCACAATAATCCTCTCCTCCTGCCTCAGCCTCTTGGGTGCTGGGATTACAGGTGTGCACCACAATGCCCAGCTGGCAGTTTCTGTACATAAGAGACAGGATCTTCAATGTTTAGGGTGTGTGTGTGTGTGTGTGTGTGTGTGTGTGTGTGTGTGTGTGTGTGTGTTTATTGTGTGTGTGTTTATACCAGGAACTGAACTCAGGACCTTGCAATTGCCAGGAAGTCACTTGTGCCTCTGAACTATATCCCTGGCCCCGGGATCTTCAACGGAAGAGTTCAGTCATAAGTACCACAGAAAAAGAGGGTGAGAGAAAGAGATGTGGGGGGTCTCACTATATTTTCCAGGTTGACCCTAAATTCCTGGACTGAAGCAAACCTCTCACCTTAGCTTTCTGAGTATGTAGGACTACTGGCATGCACAACTATGCTTGCTTTCTTGGGTGTTTGAGGGTGCAGTGGGTGCTGTTGGAAGATGGTCTGGGTAAAAAAGTGATAATTACTAGTTTAGCAATAACTGAGGATCAAAATAGTGGTTTGGGGGTACAGTTGAGAGCTGATCAGTATGAGATAGGGTGTTATTTAGGAGTCTGGCTTTTTTTCTCTTCTGTATTTAGTATAGGGTCTCCAAGTTCTCACTACATAGATCAAACTTGTAGTGATTCCTCCTGTTTTCAGCCTCCCAAGCGCTGAGATTACTGGCATATGTCACCATGCCCAGTCTCAATCACTATCTCAGCACACCCCAGGGGCAGGCTGGCACAGCATGGGGTGGGAATTGAGCCCTGCCACTGCATTCTATCTAAGCAGGTGCTTTAGTTTGCTGAGGTATCAGGCCATAGGAGTCCATATCAAACTCTGGATTTCAGAGGGTTGCTGTGAGTTGTAATTAGAGAGTTATTAGTGAATTATTTGAGGAGAGTTAAAAGATCACTGGAAGCTAGGTGCAGTGTCACACATTTGTAATCCCAATTACTCAGGAAGCTGAATCAGGAGGAGTGCAAATTCAAGGCCAACCTGGGCCACTTAGCAAGACCATGTTGCAAAAGAAGACTGGAGATGTAGTTTACTGTAAACTTCTGGGTTCAATTTCCAGTATCCAGTACAAAAATCTTACAATTGGATAGACTATTATTCAGCAAGAAAATGAACAAACTACTGAAACATGCTATAATTTTTTGAGGGGGCCAGGACCAGGGTTCAAACTCACAACCTTGCCTTGCCAAGCAGGGACTTGTGCCATGGAGCTATCTCCCCAGCCCCTATGCTATAAAATAGATGCATCTCAAAATCCTTGTGATAAATGAAAGAAGCCAGACATAAAAATTACATTCATTTCATTTATATGAAATATACAAGACAGGAAAATCTATAGAGACACAATGTAGATTAATGGTTGCCTAGGACTTGGAATGAAAATGGGGATTGTGTTTGAGTATCAGGGATCTTACCGAAATGATATAAATGCTGTAAACCTGGATCATGATGATTAGTGCATACTTTGGTAAATTTATTGAGTAAACTTACAATGGGCAACTTTTATGGTATGTAACTCATACAACTGTTAAACTGTTTTAAAAAGAAGTCACTGCACACCTGTATTCCCAGCATTTTAGGAGGCTGAGGTAACAGGATTGAAAGTTTGAGCTAAATTGGGAAACTTACCTAGATTCTGTCTTAAATTTTTTTTGTCTTTTTTGAGACAGGGTCTCGGTATGCAATTGAGGCTGGCCTTGAGCTCACGTTTGTAGCCCAGGCTGGTCTCGAACTTGCACCAATCCTCCTGCCTCAGCCTCCCGAGTGCTGGGATTACAGGCATGCGGCACCATGCCTGGCTTCTGTCTTAAAATTTAAGAAAGTCTATACACACAAAGGCTTTGGGCTCAATGTCTAGTAACAAAAAGAAAAAAACAAGATTTTTTTGTTTTTTTAACAAGATTAATAAATATTTTTTTAAAAAGCCGAGCATGGTGAGCCATGCCTGTGGTACCAACACTTGGGAGATGGAGGCAGAAGTATCACTGAGTCCGAGGCCGGCCTGGGCTATGTAGTAGGTTCAAAATCAGCCTGAACTATGGAGTGAAACTTCATCTTGTATCAGTGGAATATGGATTCAAGGTGTGGACCTCTGGAGAACTAGCTGAAGTGCAGCTGGGAGATCATATGAAGTACAGTTGGCAGTATGTGGGACAGTAATTGGAGCTGCTGGAAGGTTATTTTGTGGGGAGTGGAGCGAAGATTGGTGGGGTGTGGTGAGGGATGGTCATGGAGTATGGACTTGAGGTACGATTAAGGCCCATTTTAAGGATAGTTGGGGCCACTGAAGCTGGGTGTGGTGGCTCACGCCTGTAATTCCAGCACTTGGGAGGCTGAGGCAGGAGGATCAATGTGAGTTTGAGACCAGCCTGGGCTTCAAAAGTGAGCTCAAGGCCAGCCTGAACTGCATAGCAAGACCTTGTCTCAAAAAGACAAAAAATAAAAAATAAAACATAAAAGGAATAGTTTGTAGGAGTCCCCTCCTGGTTCTTGTCTCGGTTCAAGAAGTCAATATTTGTAATCTCAAAGATGCGTTATTGGAATCCCACCAAACTAATTCCAATCTACCATTCCTAGTGCAACCCACAGTGAAAGTGAAACACTAAAACGTATTCTTAATTATTGGAGAAGCAAAGGGCACTAAGTCCAGCCATGAAGATGGCTTTCTGGAATGAAGAGGCTGACCTAGGCCAAATTCGGGTTTTATTTATTTATTTATTTATTTAGTCTTTTTGAGACAGGGTCTCACTGTGCAGTTCAGGCTGGCCTTGAGCTCACTTTTGCAGCCCAGGCTGGTCTCGAACTCACACTGATCCTCCTGCCTCAGCCTCCCAAGTGCTGGGATTACAGGTGTGCGCCACCACGCCCATCTAAATCCGGGTTTTGTTCAGCAGAGTATATGGGCCTGGAGTGAGGGCTTGAAGAGGAATGACTGAGAGTCATGGAAAGTAGGCGAGTACTGTGAACTGAGCTAGGTAGGTGACCTACATTTACCGCTGTCATATGCAGAGAAAGTAATTTGTATTATGCTACTGAGATAGTATCTTATGTTTTCGGGGGCTTTTGTGCTCTGGCCCTGACGTGTAAACTTTCAAGCCCCAGAAGTCATAGCCTCGATCTCAGGGCTCAATTCCAGCGGACAGCATGGAGCACTGGCTCTTCCTCCTTTCTTGCCCCGGCTCATATTAAAGAGGAGCAGTTGGGGGTTACCGGGGAAACATGTGTGCCACCTTCGAAGACTATCACCAGCTCCTCACCTAGACCAATATACATTGCTTAAGGCTAATTGAAAGGATAAAGGAGCCAGGCAAATAGCTCAGTAGAATAAGTGCTTGCCTGGCAAGTGCAAGGGGCTGAGTTCAATCCCAGGTCCTGAAAAAAAAGAAAGGATAAAGAGAAGTCCTAGCCAGTTCTGTACATATCTATACAAGGAAATAGGGTCAGGCTCAACCAAAATGGAGATAATGGCTCTTCTTTCAAGCGGAGCTGCTCAGGTGGTCCTCCATAGTAGTTGGGAGTGTTTTGAGTAGTTACCAAGGGATCTTTTAGATAGCACCTTGGGGAACAAACAGAGGGTGACCTGGGATCAATGGATGGTGTCTGTGTGCACATTAGAGAGTAATTTAGAAGTGATCTGTGAGCTGGGTGTGGTGGCACACGCCTGTATTCCCAGCACTTGGGGGGCTGAGGCAGGAAGATCAGTGCGAGTTTGAGCCCAGCCTGGTCTACAAAAGTGAGCTCAAGGCCAGCCTGAACTGCATAGTGAGACCATGTCAAAAAGACAAAAATAAAAGGAAGAAAGAAAATATCAGCAAGGCGTGGTGGTGCATGCCTGTAATCCTAGCACTCGGGAGGTTGAGCCAGGAGGATCGGTGCGAGTTCGAGACCAGCCTGGGCTACAAAAGTGAGCTCAAGGCCAGCCTGAACTGCATAACGAGACCCTGTCTCAAAAAGACAAAAAAAAAAAATATCTCTGGGGCTGGAAGTGTAGCCCAGTGGTAGAGCACTTGAGAGGCCCTAGATGTAAGGGAGTTCAAGGCCAGTCTGAACTACATAGAGAAACTGTCTCAAAGAAAAACACAAAAATATTCATTACCCATTGAAATAATATTTTGCATATGTTGTGCTAACTAAAATATAATACTTAATTTTTTTTTAAAAAGAGACCCTAAAAAAAATAAAAAAATAAAAATAAAAAATAAAAGAGAGACCCTGAGTTGGATCTCCAGCACCACAAAAAATAAAAATAAATAAGTAAAATGGAGGTGTTATTTTAAATTTAATGAGATTAAGGGCTAATTGCAGGGTCCCGGCGGGATGGCTCAATGGTCTAAAGCACCTACTTGGAGAAACTTGGGCAGCTTCAGGGACCGTAGTTCGATCCCAGGCACCACATGCTGCGCCAGCCCTGACCTCGGGGTGGGCTGAGCCGGCCATAAAAATGAGTGAATAAACAAAGGTTCTGAAACAAGAAAAAAATAATAATAAGGGCTAATTGCAGATGGCTTACAGGGAACAAGTTGGGGGTAGTGGAAAGTAGTTTATCAGTGCAGCTCACATGTCTACCATGAGTGGATGGATGTACTGTTTGAGATAAATAATACAATTAATTAATTAATTAATTAATTTTGCGGGACTGGGGTTCAAACTCACAACCTTGTACTTGCCAGGCAGGCACTTGTGCCACAGAACTATCTCCCCAGCCCCTAAGGGGACACAATTTAAGGAACCGTGGAAGCTGGCTTGTAGGTTAAATTCAGAGAGTGATTTCCAATTTGATGGAGCACCGTTGTGGTGCTTTGGGGGAGGGTTTACGAATAGTATTTTGCATGTAATTTTGAGTTCCATGAAGGATAATTTAGGTGTATAGTATATATGATTTGGGCACAAGTGGAAGGTTAATAGAGCATGGTTTATTGGTACAACTTTGTTGTCCATGGAGGGTACTTTGGAAATACTGCTTGGAATGAAGACAATACTTTGAGGATATTGATTGCAGTATGATGGGGCGTGGTTTCTTTTGCATTTGAGGAACAGCATAGGGGACGTCAGGGGAATTTACAGGTGTGGTGATGGTTTGCAGAGAGCAGTTTGGGGTATTGCATGGGGGACGTGGTAAACGACTTACGGTGGACTCCAGTCGGTTCACTAAGGGGGCGTGGCCTCAATGGGCTGGGGGTCGCTACATCGCCCTGGACAGCGCCACAGTGTGTGCGCACGCGCTCCCTCCTGTTCACTTCTGGCGCTCCTAAGGCTGGAAAAAAAAAAAAAAATCGAAGATCCGAGTTGGCGCCTGCGCACTTCGTCTCCGGCGCTGCTGTGGTCTCGTGCCCCGCCCCCCAGCTCCCCCACCCGTGGCTGGAGCTCAGCGGCGGAGGTGGCCGTGCCACTGTGAGCCAACCGACCGACCTGAAGGTGGGGGACGGGGGTTCACCGCCTACGGTAGGGCCGGCGCTCCTCTCTCACTCACTGGGCACCCTTCATTTGGCCCACATAGCTAACAGTAGCAGGGCTGAACGCGGCCCACCAGCAGGGCGCGGAAGGGGAGGAAGCGAGCGCCTGGGACGATCAGGGCGCCGCGACGGAGGGGTGCGCCTGCTCACTGCCCTGCTGGCCTGCACTGACCCCTCCTACACCTCGAGTCAAGACCCTTGGTGAGTGCCATTCCCTGCAGGGGAAGATGGGAGGGGATAGGGTGGGGTGAGGCCCGCAAAAGCGGATGACGCTCTACCTGCGCGCGCATCTGGACCTCTGACCCTGTGTCTTCATCCCTGACCCCTGTCTGACCTGAATATATCTGTTTAAGCCCCAAACTCCTGTCAGCCTTCGCTTCGGGGCTTTCAGTCCAGCTACTGACCTGATCGAATTCTGGTCTGGTGTGGTCCTCATCGACTGTTTTGTACCCCTAAGCCCATTTAGGACCCCCAGGCCCACCTAGCTCAGTTCTCAAGATCCTTGACCTAACCCCAGATCTTTGCCTGATCCAGCCCCATCTATGAAACTCACCTTGTTCTGTCCTGGTGCCCCTTGCTGACCCCAGTTACCATCCTTACGCTTGACCTGTTTGTTACTACAATGCTACTCCAGCTTTTGAACCCCTTCTACTTGTGTCCTGTTCCCTGTCCCTCTCTCAACTTGTGGTCTTTATCTTGGCTTTCCACCTTTATACTGACCCTTGTCTTCTGCACTCTCCCCATCCCCAGACCTGTCCTGTTTTCCCCTCTTGTCTCATCACTACCTCATTCCTGTCTTCATTCAGTACTGGTCTTTTCCTGTTCCTGACCTTCGACTTTAGCTCCTCTTTTACTTGTCCTTTGGATTGATCACTTGCTTGGCCTGCACTAGTTATGCCTTCTATACTGACCCTGACTTCTGCTCTGTTGTTTTGCCTCCTTATTGTGTCCTCTCCACTTATTGTGCTTTAAGTCTTGTCCTGAACTCCCAGTTATCCTGCTCTGGCCAGCATCCTGGCTCATTCCCTGTCTAGCCTCTTGTCCTCCATGCTTTGATGACTCTTTCTTAGTCTCTGTACTCTTTCCTGTCTTGTTCTTTTATCCTGTCCCATTCCAACCCTCAGACCTCTATTTTACCCCTTAGCAAGCCCTTCTAGCCTTTTTGAACCTTCCTTTTCCCCGACACGCACTTCCCATCCCTTCTGAGTTCAGGACAAGAGTCCTATTATACTGTTCTGTTCCCAGGGCTTCAGAAATACATCCCAAGGTTCTGGGGAGATAGCTCAGGGGCACAAGTGCCTGGCAAGTACAAGGTCCTGAGTTCCATCCCTGGTTCTGCAAAAAGAAAGAAGGAAGGAAAGGCATCCTAAATGCTTCATTTGACCAACACAAGTTGCGTGTGAGCCCTGTGTTGCTGATAGAGTCTTTGTATGTATGTGATCTTTCCTTCCCCACTCACACCCCAGTGTTTTTTTTTTTTTTAATTTTATTTTATTTATTTTTTTCTTGTTTCAGAACCTTTGTTTGTTTATTCACTCATTTTTATGGCCGGCTCAGCCCACCCCAAGGGCAGGGCTGGCGCAGCATGTGGTGCCGGGGATCAAACTGCGGTCCCTGAAGCTGCTCAAGCTTTCCCAAGCAGGCGCTTTAGACCACTGAGCCATCCCGCCGGGCCCCCCAGTGTTCTCACTTAGATTACATTTCTTTTTGTACCCCAGGAGGACATGGAAGTGTTCTTATGCTCCCTGCCCTCGCCAAGTGAAAGAATACCCTAAATTATTCAGTGACTCTGGGATTCTGAGCATCTGGGTCATGTTTCCATCCATACTGTATTGGGGGTTGTTCCAGATTGAGGGAAGTGAGGAAATTGAGATGATACTCAGGTGTAGGGAGATGTAAGAATTTTCTAGGACATGTTACTACTCCCTATTCTTGTTCTTAATCTTGTGTATATGACCCCTGATTTCCTGGCCTAAAAATGTCTATTCTAGACCAGAGGCTTCAGGACTTACAATGGAGGGGAGCAGGTTAAGGTTTATTTTTCTTCTTCTAGCAGGAAACAATAAACACTTTGTGCTAAGTCTGTACTACCTCTGTGAGACCGGTCTGTATATATACTGGGGATACAGGTTGTCACTGGATGTTAGAATCAGGCCAATCCAGTGGCTCACACCTTTACTCCCAGCTACTCAGGAGGCTGAGGCAGGAGGATTACATGAGTCCAGGAGTTTGAGGCCAGTCTGGTAACACAGTAAGACCAAGACCTTGTCTTAAAAAAATAAACCCAGGCTCATTTAGTAGTAACAATAGCATCAATAACATGAGATTCCCTTGTTCTCTGAATCTTTGTGATTCAAAGGATGGAGGGGGAGAATTTGGATAACAATAGATAATATGTCACTCAACCATGTTTTTTTCCTGCACTTCTCATAGCATAGTGAGGTTTTTTTTTTTTTTTTTTTTGTCTTTTTGAGACAGGGTCTCGCTATGTAGTTCAGGCTGGCCATGAGCTCACTTTTGTAGCCCAGGCTGGTCTCAAACTTGCACCAATCCTCCTGCCTCAGCCTCCGAGTGCTGGGATTACAGGCGTGCACCACCATGCCCGGCAGCATAGTGCGTTTGAAGAGTGAGTATCAGACCCATCTTTTTTTTATCCAAAACCTTTACCAAAACTATTCCTGACAACTTAGGAAATCCCCATTGCCCAGTCATTTGTTACATGAGTTATTAGAGGAGATCTTTGGGAGTTCAGACAGTGAAGCAACCAAGGTATCTGAAGGCGCTTCCTTTTCACTATTTACATAACAAAGAGGGAAAATTCAGATAAATAGGGATGACTGACTGAAAATGTACCCAGGGACTGAGATGTAGCTCAGTGGTGGAGTCCTTGCCTAACATCCACAAGGCCCTGGGTTCCATCCTCAACATCATACAAAAGAAATCAGTTCCTGTATTTGGATAATAAGCATCTGAACAGCTTATTTAAATGTATTAGGTTCTTGCATTTTAATGTTGGATGGGGGGAGGTTAGAGAATGAGAGAAAAAAGCTTTGTTTCAAATAAGTCTGGTTTATTAAATAGGTATGCTTTGGAAGCTGAGTGATATCATCTGTATCTGAAATGCATCTGAATATATTCCTGTTTTTAATAGGGACAAACAAGTTATCTAAGGGAAAACCACTCTATTTCAAATTTACCAAGTGAGGCTGAAAATACCACTTTTGTGAAAAAAAAATCTTAACAGATCTGTTTGATTTTTAGGTTTATTGGGCAAAATACTTGTAATTATGGCAGCCAGCACACTAAGCACTTACTGCCAGTTAGGCACTGTACTAAACAAGCTTGAAATATATTAACTCATTGAGGCTCATAATAGTCTTGTGTGTTACATGCTGTTATTATCCCCTTTAAGGATGGGGTTGGCGATCCTTAAGGTAAGGATATTGTGGTGCACAGTAGTTAAGTGACTTATCCAAGCACTGTCAGAGTCAGTAAATAATAGAGTTAGGTTGAATTCTAGACCTGCCATTTACTAGCTGTTTGAGGACCATATATGGCTCAGGACCCACTGTAGTGGAGCTTAGAAGTTAGGCAGTCTTCCATGCTATTAAAAGTCATGGACTAGCTGGGTATGGTGGTGCACACCTGTAATTCCAGCACATGGGAGGCAGAGGCAGGAGGATTGGTGCGAGTTCAAGATCAGCCTGGGCTACAAAAGTGAGTTCAAGGCTAGCCTGATCTGTATAGTAAGACCCTGTCTCAAAAAGCCAAAAAGTAAGTATGTAAATAAATAAATAAATAAATAGAAATAAAATATAAAAGTCATGGGCCGGTGAGATGGCTCAGCAGTCTAAAGTGCCTGCCAAAGAAAGTTTAGGCAAGTGTAGGGACCATGGCTCAATCCCTGGCCCCACATGCTATGCCAGCCCCACCCCCAGGGCAGGCTTAGCCAGCCAGAATACAAATAAATAAATGAGGTTTCAAAAAAATAAAATGAAATAAAATTTAAAAAATAAATGTCAGCCGGACGTGGTGGCTCACGCCTGTAATCCCAGCACTCGGGAGGCTGAGGCAGGAGGATTGGTGCGAGTTCGAGACCAGCCTGGGCTACAAAAGTGAGCTCAGGACCAGCCTCAACTGCATAGCGAGACCCTGTCTCAAAAAGACAAAAAAATAAATAAATAAATAAATAAATGTCATCGACTAGCTGGGCATGGTGGTACATGCCTATAATCTCTGCGTCTGGGAGACCAAGATAGGAGGATTGCTGTCAGTTAAGGCCAGCCTGTAACTACATAGTGAGTTTAAGGTCAGTTTGAAGTACATAGTGATTGGGGCCCGGCAGGATGGCTCAGTGGTCTAAAGCACCTGCTTAGGAAAGCTTCGGTGGCTACAGGGACTGCGGTTCGATCCCCAACACCACATGCTGCGCCAGCCCTGCCCTGAGGGCAGGCTGAGCCGGCCATAAAAATAAATACACAAACAAAAGTTCTGAAACAAGAAAATAAGTAAATATTAAAAAAATAATTTGCATTTCTCAAATAAAAAAAAAATGAAGTACATAGTGATGCTCTCTCAAAAAAAAAAACCGAAGACAAAGAAAACCCCCAAACCTTGGTACTCTTCTCATTGTTGATATAAGATATGTGAGATCTGAAATTAAAGGAGGAAAGGTTTATTTCAGCTCACAGTTGTAGATATTTCAGTTCATAATTGACTGGCTCCAGGGCAGGGTGGCATAGCAGAGGGACATCACAGAACAGAAACAGACCATGGTAAAGCAGGCAGGCAGAAGAGAGCAAAGTAAAGAAGTAGCAACAGCAACCAAACCTATGTTTAGATTTCATCTAGGCTACCTGCCCTTTGAGCAGTGCCCCCCACAGGCAAACTCAATCCTAGTATGAGACATCTTAGGTTCAGCCACCTGGTCAAGTCCCACCTATGACCACATGAGGCTTTGGGGAGGGGAGACATCTAGGTATAAATCATAGCAGTGACTTTTTTTGTCTTTTTGAGACAGGGTCTCATTATTATGCAGTTCAGGCTGGCCTTCAGCTCGCTTTTGTAGCCTAGGCTGGTCTCGAACTTGCACCAATCCTCCTGCCTCAGTCTCCCGAGTGCTGGGATTACAGGTGTGAGCCACCATGCCTGGCTTATAACAGTGACTTAGTAAGATCTTTTTTTCTTTTTTCTTTTTTTTGCGGTACTGGGGATTCAACTCAGGACCCTGCACTTGCCAAACAAGTGCTTATTCTACTGAGCTTTCTCACTGGGTCCTTAGCAATGCCTTACCTCAAAATAAAAATAAAAAAAAGAACTAGAATGTAGCTTAGCACAAGTGGCCTTCTCTACTTGTACCACATTAGTTCCCCTCTGTGTGAACTTTTATTATTATTAATAGTTGTTAATAACATAGTATGAGCTTCCTTGCACCTTGAAATTATTTTCAGCATTCCTTTGGCCTCTGTTGTCTCTGGAACCACCTTTTATACATGGTACAGATGAAGGAACCTAAGCTTTTCTTTTCTTTTTTTTTTTTTTTTTTGAGACACGGTCTCATTGTGCAGTTCAGGCTGTCTTTGAGCTCACTTTTGTAGCCCAGGCTGGTCTCGAACTCACAATGATCCTCCTGCCTCAGCCTCCCAAGTGCTGGGATTACAGGCGTGAGCCACCATGCCCAGCTGGAACCTAAGCTTTGAGACTCAATCTACATTGCTAGTAAGAAGAGTCTCCTGTCTCTCATGGCTCTTATTTTTATTAATTTATTATTTTATGGCCAGCTTGGCCTGCTCTGGGGGTGGGGCTGGTGCAGCATGTGGTGCCAGAGATCGAGCCTCCATCCCCGTGGTTACCTAAGCTTGCCTAGGTGGGCGATTTAGATGGCTGAACCATCTTGCTGGCCCTATTTATTTATTTATTTATTTTTTCAATTCTTTTATTGTTTAAATTTAACAATGGTTATATTACATATTTTCATCATCGGATCAGTTTAGATTAATACATATAGGTATATAAGATTGATAAAACAACTAAACATTAACCTTTCTAAATCCACATTACTTTTTTTTTTCTTTTCCCGCTTTTTTTCTTTGAAAGTTGACATATTGCATATTGTCCTCACAATCATTCTATAGAGTGCAGTGTGTGGGCATGACCCACCTCCCTATTAATGTTGCATAGAAAAAAGAAAGAAAGAAAGAAAAAAAAACAGGAAAGAATATACTTCCCTTTTGGCCCTATTTATTTATTTATTTATTTATTTATTTATTTATTTATTTATTTTGCAGTACCAGGGATTGAACTCAGGACCTGGTACTTACCAGGCAAGTGTTTATTCTACTGACCTATCACCCTGGCCCATGGCTCATATTTTTATAAACATCCCTTCCAACATTCTTTGTGTGGGTCTTTTTTTCTTTTTTTGAGACAAGGTCTCAGTATGTAGTTCAGACTGGCCTTGAAGTCACTATGTTAGTCTTGGGGAGCCTCCTGCACCCACCTCCTGAGTGCTGGGATTGCAGGTGTGCACTACCATGACCAGTTTTTTTTTTTTGTTTTTTTTTTTTTTTTGTCTTTTTGTAACAGGGTCTAGTTATGCAATTCAAACTGCCCTTGAGCTCAGGCTGGTCTCAAACTCACAGCAGTTCTCCTGCCTCAGGCTTCTGAATGGATGGGATTTGATAAGATTACAGTCATGTGCTACCACACTTAGCTATAATCACTAATATTTAACTTATTTATCTGGTGCCTAGAATCAAATTCAGGACCTTGCACTTGCCTGGCAGGTGCTTGTACCTTAGAGCTATATCCCCGACCCAGGACCAGTGTTTTTGGGGGGATTGGAAGAGGAATCTTGCAAGCATCTTTGGTGATCCACAAGAGGTTGAATAAACCATGGCCAAGAGGTCACTTTCCACCATCTCTTCATTGGGAGGACCTCTCCCAGTCTGGGACAACACAGGAGGGTATAAAAAATTCAACCTTTGTGTCCCACACCAGAAATCACATCCCCAAGAAGAAAGGTGGCCAGGGATGATGTAAAGTCTTAATAGGTATGTGACAGGGAGCTCCACTCCAGGCAAGGTCAACCTGCCAAGTAGGGAGGTAGCATTCCTTACATTCCCATTTACCTCATGGCAAGGCTGAAATGAGGCCTGGGTTAAGTTTGGGCTGTGAGGTCACAGAGCAGGTGGTCCCACATAGATCATAGGATGTGGAATATACTAGATAGGCCCAGAGCCCAGGTGATGTTGTGCAGGTGACAATATCTCCTCAGGATTTAGCACCCTCAGTTTCCTGGCATGAAGCCTCACTTTTGGCCAGAAATGTTGAGGGGGATGGGTGGGAAGACAAAGTGAGGGTGTGAAGAAGCAGAACAGGCAGTGGCTATTTACATGACTCTTAGTCCTCCTCTGAGCCCCCTTCTTTTTTATTTATTTATTTGTTTGTTTGTTTGTTTGTTTGTTTCTTGTTTCAGAACCTTTATTTGTTTATTCACTCATTTTTTTTTATGGCTGGCTCAGCCCGCCCCGAGAGCAGGGCTGGCGCAGCATGTGGTGCCGGGGATCGAACTGCAGTCCCTGAAGCCGCCCAAGCTTTCCCAAGCTTTCCCAAGCAGGGGCTTTAGACCACTGAGCCATCCCGCCGGGCCCTGAGCCCCCTTCTTACTCCTCATCCCTAAAGGAGTAACTTCTGTGTGCAGTAGACCAGGACCTGATTCTCTCTAGTTGTTATGTATGTCCCATGATTTCAGTCAAACCTCTATACTTCTTGGAGCTTCAGCTTCCACATCTGTACAATAGTGCTGAGGAGGCTGGGTCTATACCAGTGATAGTAAACCTGCTAGAACTTTCAGTGATACAAAGAGCCCACTGCACCATGCATGCTATAGGTTCATCACCATTAGTCTTTACCCTCTCCCTCTAGGTTTGTAGGGCATAAGTTGTAGACACTTAATTAGAATTTTTTTTCTGGAGCTGTGGAAGGTAGTTGGGTCATGAGACCTGGCCTCTCCTTAGAAAAGTTGAAATTCTGTGATTCCAACTTAGAAAATTATCACCCTAATGATGGCGGAATTGCCCCAGGATCTCCCTCTCACTCCATCTTGCCCTGGGAAGGAAGGGTAGGAGTCTCAGAAAGGGGATAGGCACTGCTGAGAGACATAATTTGCCCCTGTCTCCCCAGCTCCCTGGCCAAAGGTCCTACCCCTGGGTATGCAGCCTGTGGGAATCTGGGCAGCAGACAGTGTGAGTACTTACATGACTTAGTCCCCTCCCTAGTCTCCACTGAGTGTCTGGGGTGAGGAATCACTTATAGGCTCTCTTCTTAGCCGTGCTGAGCACCCTGAGGGGACCTGGCCCTGACATTGCTCCTTAGGTGGCCCTAACTTTGATGACAGGCAGGTAAGGGTTAAAAGGTGTAGGCCAGCCCAGTTCCTGGCCAGGTAGGCTGGGCCACTACCTTGTGGGAGGTGGCCAAGGCAACTGCCACTGCAGCCTACTGCCACTGCCAGCTGAGCCAGGGCCTGTTCGAAACAAATATTTTCTTGGAGCTACTGGAAGCCACCCCATAGAACTCTGGCCTTGGTAAGCACCAGGAAACAGTGGGTCCAGGGTGTGGGGGGACAAGGGCATGGAGCCTGGGATAGGGTGTGCTGAAGTTCCCTTCAGAGAGAGCCAGGTCAGTGGGAGAGGTACACTGACAGTGTGGACTGGGACAGGGGTCTTGGATTGAAGCCCAATATGTCCATCTATTTCTGGGACAGATTGATCCTGGCCGGAAATGGGAGAGAAGGTATAAGGAAGAGCAACCTAAGTCCCCTTCCTCCACCTCACTCGCACTTCCTCTCTTTTCTCTCCTGCTGAGCAGCCTCTGCCCTCCCCCACCTCAAGGCCAGCCCCTCAGAAAGACCAGACCTAGATATTGCAAAACTGCTTCGCAGGTATCCATCTGCTTACCCCCCATTTGTTCACTTGGAGTGTAGGAAGTGAAGGCTTAGAGGTGGAGGACAGTCCAGACCTTGGGAGTGTTTATTTATTTCAGTGGTGGTAGGATATGGAGGTGGGGGTCCTGCTGACAGTGTTGGGGTGCCACCCAAGTGAGGTATCTTGATTGTAAACAGTCATTACAGCCAGGAATTTCTTTCTGGGCTGAGGTGTCAGAAGGGCAGACCTGAAAAACCTGCTGGGCCCGCCTCAGGGTGTGGGGGTGCCCTCTTACAGCTCTCCTACTTCAGCCCTGCCCTGCTAGGGAGGGTAGACTGATCCCATGGAGGACTGGCTAACCCCAGAAGGCCCCTGGTGTTACCTTTGGGAGGCCCAGAGGCTGGAGAGGAGATTGCTTAGGTTCCACCATCTCTTCTTGGTGACAGGGCAGTGCTAGGCCCTAAAGCCAGTGTATGGAGAGCAGGTGAGCAGAGCGGAAGGCTCCAGAGCTGGGTGTGGGGTGTGGAGCACTGACCTTGTGCCTAGTCTGCCCAGTGACCTTATGACTCATGTCCTAGTTATGTCCCAGAGGTCAGGTGGACAGAGTGGAGTTGGGGCTCCTGTCTGGACCCCATTGACTTCCAGGATGCTCTGAGTTCCCAGAGAAGGCAGGGTTGAAGCACCCTTATGTGGGATGTGGGACCCAATTTGATGAATGGGGTGAAAGGCCCAGGGATAGAGGTTGAGTTCCTATTGGGGCAGAGCAGGGCTCAAGGGAACTTGGTGAAAGTTCTCCAAAACCCAAACAAGGCCTGCAAAAATAAGGAATCCCTGGACCTGCAAGGCAGAGGTGGCTGAGCTGGGGCATATACTGGGAAGTGCCAGCCCTTAGATGGGTGAGCAAGTGAGGTCTCTGTATAATCGATTGGGCCTGGCTTTGTGGAAAGGATTTGGCATAGGCGTCTGATATTTTGGCCTGCATGGGCCACACTGAGCAAAGAGACGTAGTCTTGGACCACATGTAAAATATTTTATATATACACATACTGCCTTTTAAAATATTTTTTAATTATAATGCTTTCATTTTCTTTTTTCTTAATTTATTTATTTCTTGTTTCAGAGCCTTTATTTGTTTATTCACTCATTTTTATGGCTGGCTCAGCCCGCCCCGAGGGCAGGGCTGGCACAGCATGTGGTGCTGGGGATCGAACCCCAGTCCCTGAAGCTGCCCAAGCTTTCCCAAGCAGGCGCTTTAGACCACTGAGCCATCCTGCCGAGCCCCTAAAATATTTTTACTGGGGATACAGCTCAGCAGCATAAGCACCTGCCTGGCAAGTGCAAGGTCCTGAATTTGATCCCCAGTACCACACACATACACACACATTATATATATATATACATATATATATACACACACACACACACAATATTATAAAAATATATATAATGTTAAGGGAAAGGAGAGCAAGTTGACACACCTGCTTTAGGAACTGACTTCACTTCTCTTAATGAGGACTGGGGAAAACTGCTTCAGGGAAGGCATACTGACCCTGTGGGGCAGGCAGGACTGTAGAGCCAAGGAGAGCTTGGTAGTAGCCCATAATATAAAGACAGGAAAAGTTGGCTGGGGAGATGGTGAAGCAGCATAAGTACTTGCCTGGCAAGCACAAGGTCTTGAGGTAGGTCCCCAATACAAAAAGAAGAAAGAAAAGACAGAAGATGGGGCACATGCTTGACCCCATGCTTCTTGGTTGACTGGTCTTCACCCCACCTGGCTGCAGTGGCAAGAGTAGCTGTGGATTTCAGGGTAGGTAAGGCTTGCCCAGTCATCTGCCATGATGAGATTAGGCCTGTGTGGGAGGTGATTATCACCAGGTTGCCAGCTGCAGACTGAACAGGATATGAGAGGGAGGGAGGGCAGCCAGCCAAGGTAGGCTCCATGGTCAGCCAGGGTTTTGTGGGGCAGAAAGATCAGGAGACATGTGGCTTGTTATCTGTAGTTGTGGACTTCGCTTCTCATAAGTCTTAGCATGGTAATTTCCCTTTGGTAGACTTAGGGCAGGCTCAGAAGAAGAAAGAGACTGAAGGGACCCTGATACCAAGTGACTACTACTTGCTACACCAGAGTCACAGGATGGAGCTGGTACAATATAGACCCACAAACCTGGGCATAGATACTGGTTGGGCTCTCTGGGCCTCCGTTCACACAATCATTTGTTCAGTTCAGCAACACATTCTTTGAGCACTTGCTGTATGTTCAGTGATATTCAAGGTACTAAAGAAGCTGATGTAACAGAACACACAGGGAAGTATAGAGAAGCTGGTCTCTTGTTGAACAGCAGTAGTAGGAGTATACTATGCAGGGCCCATCTCTGGAGGTGACATGGAAGCCCTAGAATGTTAAGTGAAAAGCAAGAGTAGGGTGGTGAGACTTTGAAAACAGCATCCCTGATAGCAGCCACACCTGGGCAAAGACCCTGAGGATGATTAGACTGGGGAATTTATGAGGAAGTTGATGAACTTAAAGCAGCTGTAGTGTAGTAGAACATATAGGACCTGGAGATGGGCCTAGACCGTGTCCTTGGCTGTGTGCAAGACATTGCATCTTCCTGTGTCTCACTTTACTCGTCTCTAACATGGTAATAATAATCACAGAACTCCTATTACTGGGGGGTTGTGAAAATTTAAAGTGGTTTATTAGGTAACTGTTCTAGGCACCCAGGTGCTTAATAAGTACCCCTTGTTGTTATATTTGATTGAATTTGTACCATTATTTCTCTCTCCTTAGGCAAGACTTCTGGCTGTGACCCATGGGCCTCTGAGGAGGCGTAAGTCCGCCCAGCTTCCTACTTGCGTTGTTCCCACTCAATGGGAAGGGAACCAAGGTACCAGGGCCAAGTGGGTCCTGACATCAACACAGAATATGAAAGGGCAGGTTAGGCAGGTGGGTGGGGCCTTAAGTACTTTAAATTCTCAGCTGGAGCATGGGAAGTTGGGTCGAGCCAGGGACCAGGATGTGTGGGTATGTGTCATGGGCTGTGCTTCCTAAATGGCTCCTGTGTCTACCAGACCTTGTCTAACCATTGGCTGCGGGCTCCCCATAGCATCAGGATGGAAGTCAAAGGTCAGCTGATCAGCTCTCCTACCTTCAATACCCCAGGTTGGTAGCTAGTTCCCTCTCCTCCTGCTTATCCCCTGCTCTGAATCACCACTTGCCCTCTTGCGGAGGGTTGATCCCTGGTCCCACAGATGCTCTGCGATGCCCTAGCTATCCCACTGATCTTCACTCCCTCTGTGTCCAGCTGCTCTGTTTGGAGAGGCTGCCACCCAGGTGAAATCCGAGCGTCTTCGGGGTCTGCTTGACCGGCAGCGGGTCCTGCAGGAGGCACTGAGCTTAAAACTTCAGGAGCTCCGAAAAGTTTGTCTCCAAGAGGCGGTGAGAGCCGAGTCCAAGGGGTGTCTAGTGGGAGTGGGTAAGGAGCTGTGGCCTTAGGTAGATGAATTATGGTGGCAGCTGCTGAGCCACTTGTCTTGGCTATAGGTTCCCTGTTACCCTTTGTCTCCTCAAAGCTCTGCTTAAATATCTTAGAATTATATCAGT
>PVJA010036588.1:0-20978 GCA_004027025.1 Myocastor coypus
TTTTTTTTTTTTTTTTTTGTCTTTTTGAGACAGGGTCTCGCTATGCAGTTGAGGCTGGTCCTGAGCTCAGTTTTGTAGCCCAGGCTGGTCTCGAACTCGCACCGATCCTCCTGCCTCAGCCTCCCGAGTGCTAGGATTACAGGCGTGCGCCACCACGCCCGGCTTGTAGAACTTTTGACAGTGTCAGCCATATGAATGAGTACCGGCTATTGCTTTACCAATTTGCTCTCTGTGAAAATGTGAGGATGTAGTCTCTCTAGGTGACTCTCCTTAGGCACACTAAACATCATTGATCTCTTTCTTCTGTGGCCCCATAATTTCCTTGAACAGAAAATTTGGGACACCACTGAGTTATTGGATGTTACAGTACAGGTTCACTTATGTCCTGAGTCCTCACTGACCTTACGCGACTAGGGCCAAAATGTTGGCTATTCTCATAGCCCTTCTGTTTCTCTAATTTTTGGTATGCAGACTTAAGTTGTTAACTCTGCAGAAGAGAAGCTTAGTGATACTATTACCCTACAACATAGGCACCTGAGTTTAACATCATTCTCTTTCTGAATTTCAAATGCTTTAAACTTAACATGGAACTGGTATTTTCCATCAAACATTGATATTGCAATAAGTCCCTATAGAATGTGATAAAAAATTACATATGTTTACACAGAAATTTAGGAATCTAACCATATGTAAAATTGCAAGAGGTCAATCCTATAGAATTTTCTTTCTTGTCTCTTATTCTGTTTTATTACTTTTTTTTCCTTAAACATTTACATGGAAGAGTGTATAGCAATAGCTGATATGACATCAGAAACAGCACACACCTAGAAGACCAGAATGACAGGCATTCCAAGCATTGTTTTCGTATTACACATTGCTTTTCTCAGTGTAGTTGCTTACTTCCATATATTAACATAGTCTGGGTGAGAATTCTACCAATTAACTACTAGTTTAAGAAACCATTTGGAGATTCTTAGGGCAATTGTCTTAACCCTCCTATGTATATAGTGCATAGTTTTGCCACTGCCATGTTTCTTAACTTTTCTGCTTGCTATCTCTTCATTGTTTAATCCTTAAATTTTTGACTTCTATTTAGCTGTATTGTATCTTACCATTTTTATTTCTTCTTTTAAGTTCTTACACTAGGGAGACAATGTAGTATTTACACATGTAGATCTGGCTTATTTCATTTACGAGTATATGTTAGAGATACATCCACTTATATATGAAGTTTTGAACTTTATCATTCCTTATAGCTGAGTAATACTCCATTGTATAAAAACACCATGCTTTTCATATATTCTTCAGGTGATAGGCATTTTGGTTGTTTCCAAGACTTGGCTATCTCAAATTGTGCTGCTATAAACATAGGTGCACAAACATCACAATGATATGATGTTTTCATTCTGGGAAAATTCCCAGTAGGGGAATAGCTGGATTGAATGGGATTTGCGGTTCTAGCTTTTTAAGGAGTCTCCACACTGCTGTCCATAATGTTTGCACCAGTCTACATTCCCACCAGCAGTAGAGTAGTGTTCCTTTTTCCCCACAGCCTCTCCAACATTTGTTGTTGGTGAATTTCTTTGTGGTAACCACTCATTTTGGAGTAAGATGGTGTCTCAGTGTTGTTTAATTTGCATATCACAGATGTCTAATGATGTGAGCATTTTTTAAATATATTTATTAGCTTCTAGTATTTCTTTCACTGAATAATATGTGTTCATCTTGGGTGCCCATTTCTTGATTGGGTCTTTCAATTTATGGCCCTAATGATTTTCAGCTCTTTATAAATTCTGGAGAGAGGATGTTTGGGTGAATACTTATTAGTTAAGATTTTTTTCAAAATTTGTGGTTTATCTTTTCACTGTGTTCATAATTTCTTTTGATGTGCAAAAATTTTTCAACAAGAGGAGGTTCCCATTGTATTATATACAATATAATTCTTTTTATACAATGGAGTATTACTGAGCTATATGGAATGGTGAAGTTCAAACCGTCATATATAAGTGGATGTATCTTCAACATATACTCATAAGTGAAATAAACCATATTTACATGTGTAAATACCACATTGTCTCCCTAGTATAAGAACTTAAAAGAAGAAATAAAAATGGTAAAACATAATACAGATATAATTCTTTCAAGTGTTACATGTACATTTTGATTGTTGTCCATGAACTGTTTGCTTACCTCATGTCTTCAAGATTTTCTTCCACTTTTTCTCCCAGGAGATTTAGTGTCTCTCTTTAATATTTAGCTCTTTAATCAATTTTGACTTTAGTTTAGTTCATGGTGATAATCTGGGTCATGCTTTCGTTTTCAGCATGTGGACATCCAGTTTTTCCAGCACTATTTGTTAAAGAGGCTATCTTTCTTTCAATAAACATGTTTGGCCCCTTTGTCAAATACAAGGTGACTGAATGTGTTTGTATTTGTTTCTGAAACTTCTTATCTATTCCTTTGATCCTTAGGTCTACTTTTCTTTGCCAATACCATGCTGATTTTATTACAGTAGCTTTGTAGTATAATTTTAAATCAGGAATTGTAATGAATCCTGCTTTGCCTTTTTTGACAAGGATTTTCTTTGCTATTCTAGGCCATTTATGGTTCCAGATAAATTTTGGGAATGGTTTCTCTAGGTCTGTGATGTATGTTGATGGTATTTTGATAGGGATTATATTAAATGTGTATAACAATTTTGGGAGTATGGCCATCTTCAAAATGTTGAGTTATCCTATCTAGGAGCAGGGAATATCTTTACATTTTCTGAAATCCTCTGAAATCTCTTTTTTCAGAGTACTGTAGTTTTCATTGAATAGATCTTTTCCTTCTTTAGTTAGATTAATTCCGAAGTATTTCATTTTCTGCAGTGCTATTGTAAAAGGTATTGCTTCTCTAAATTCTCTCTCTGTGTATTTGTTATCTGTGTAGGTAGAGGAATGCTATTGACTTTGCAGTATTGATTTTGTATCCTGCTATGCTACTGAGCTTGCATATTAATTTTAGTACCTTCTTGGTGGAGTTTTTTAAATCTTCCAATTAGAAGATCATGTCATCTGCAAAGAATGATAGTTTAACTTCTTTGTTTGTTCTTATTCCTTTTATTTCTCTCTCTTGTCTAATGGCTGTAGCTAATGATTCCAGAACTATATTGAATAGGAGTGGTTATAGAGGACATCCTTGTCTTGTACCAGATCTGAGAGTAAAAGACCTCAGTTTTTCCTCATTTTAGAATTATGTTAGCTTTTAGGGACCAGGGATATAGTTCAGTGGAATAAGTGCCTGCGTGGCAAGCTCAAAGTCCTGAGTTCAGTCCCTGGTACCACAAAAAAAAAAAAAAAAAAAAAAAAAAAAAAAAAAAAAAAAAAAAAAAAAAAAAAAAAAAAAAAAAAAAAAAAAAAAAAGAATTATGTTAGCTTTTACATTGTCATAGGTGGCTTTTATCAGATTGAAGTAGAGGCCATCTATTCCAAATTTCTGTAGGGTTTTAAACATGAATGAGTGTTGGACTTTGCCAAAAGCCTTTTCTGCATCACCTGAGATGATCATGTGATTTTTGGATTTGTCTCTATTGATATTGTGCATCACATTTATAGATTTGCATATGTTGAAGCATCTTTGAATCCTTCAGATGAATCCTACTTGGTCATGATGTACAATCTTCTTAATGATTTGCTGTATTCTATTTCTGAGGATTTTGTTGAGGATTTCTGCATCTATGTTCATGAGAGAGATTGGCCTGTAGTTCTCTTTTTTGTTGCATGTTTCTCTGGTTCTGGTATCAGTATAATACTTGCCTCCAGAAATAACTTTGGGAGGATTGTTTCATTTTCAATTTCATTGAAGAGTTTGAGGAATATTTGGATTATATCTTCTATAAGTTTCTTGCAGAATTCCACTGTGAATCCATCAGGACCTGGACTTTTCTTTGTTGGAAGGTTTTTTAAATTACATTTTGTATTTCATTGGTTGTTATTGGGTTATTGAGTGTTCTTATATTTTCTTGTTTCAGTTTTGATAAATTGCACCTTTCTAGGTACCTGTCCATTTCATCTGTGTCTTCAATTCTGTGAGAGTAAAGATTCTCAAAGTAGCTATGAGTGATCTTCTCAATCTCCACTTGGTCGGTGGTAATTTCATCCTTTTCATTCCTTACTGCTTGAATTTGAGTTTTTTCTCTCCTCTTTTTGATGAGGTTAGCTAGAGGCTTATGACTTTTATTTAATTATTCAAAGAACCAGCTTTTTCATTCATTGATTCCTTGTATTGTTTTGTTCTTCTCAATTGAATTAACTTCTACTGTAATCTTTATAATTTCCTCCCATCTCTTATCTTTAGGCTTGATTTGCTCTTCATTTTCTTGATGAGAGTTCAGAGCTATAAATTTCCCTCAAAGAGCTCCTATCATTGCATGTCATAAATTCTCATAAGTTGTTTTAATATGCATTAAATTATAGATATTCTTAATTTCTTGTTAAGTTTCATTTGCAAACCATTGGTTCCTGTATTAGTAACTAGCCTGTCATTGCTGGGACAAATACCTGACACACAAGCTTAGGGAACGAAAGATTTATTTAGCTCACAGTTACTGGAGGTTTCAATATGCCATCCTCATTTTATAGGGTCTAGAGGAGAGGCTGGAGAGGTGCCATGTTCAGGATGATCTGCTCCCTACCTCCCAGAGACCGCTGCATGGGGAGGTTCTCTTGGCCACGCCCACTCAAGTGCCACCCCTGGAGCGAAGTGCTTGACAGCCCCATGATTTACATGACCCTTTGAGGTGACATCTACATACAAACTACAACAGTTCCTGAAGAGGGTTCTATTTAATTTCCATGTGTTTATGGAGTTTTTGTGGTGTCTTTTGTCATTTATTTCCAGTTTCATTGCACTGTGGCCAGATAATATGCATGCGATAACTTCTGTTTTGTTGACTGTACTTAAGCACGACCTATGAACCAGTATGTGGTCTATTTTAAAAAAATGTTCCATGTACATCTGAAAAAAATGTGTATTCAGAAGTGGCTGGGTGGAACACTCTATATATGTCCACTAAGTCCATTTGTTCCAAGTTCTGATTCAGTTCTGCTACTTCTTTGCTAATTTTTTGTCTGCTTAGCCTATCTTTTCAGGATAAGGGAGTGTTATGGTCTCCTGCTAAGATAGTGGTATTGGATATTAGATTTTTAATGTCCATTAAGATTTTTCTTATATAGCTGGGTGCTTCCATGGTGGCTTCATACATATTGATGAATGTCGCTTCTTCCTCTTGATTTTTTCCTCTCGCCAGTATGTAATGGCCTTCTTTATTTCATTTGATCATTCTTGGTTTTAAATTGAGACTGTCTGCCAATAGGATTGCTACTCCTGCTTTTTCCTGAGGTTCTAGGGCATGTAGTATTGTTTTCCATCCTTTGACTTTCATCCTATGAATTTCTTTGTGAGTCAAACGTGTTTCTTGTATACAGAATATTGTTGGATTTTGCTTCCTAATCCACTGTGCCTATCTATTTCTTTTAATTGTTGAATTAATCAATTTACATTGATAGTTAGAATTGAGATGTATTGACTTATGCTTGTCATGTTATTTACCTGCTGTTGTTTATACTTTTTTCTTCTGTAATTGTTTGATCTATTTGGTGGATTCTTCCCCTTTCTCATTTGTGGAGTTCTGGTCATTTTAGTCACTCTCTAGACTATTTTTTAGTAGTCTGTGTATTGTTGGCTTTGACAACATGAAATTCTTAGGTGTTCTTTGTCATAGAAGTATTTTATTTAACCATCAACCTTGAAAGAGAGTTTTTCAGGGTATAACAGTTTGGGCTGGAATTTGTTTTCATGGAGAAAGCTCCCTGATCCATGCTTTTCTTGACTTCATCGTTTGTGTGGAGAAATCTGCTGTTATTTTGATGGGTTTTCTTTAAATGTGATCTGTTTCTTTTCTCTAGCTGATTTTAGTGTACTGGTCTTGTGCTAGATTTATGGGATCTTGACTATTATATATCTGGATGTGTCTTTTAATTGGGTTGATGTTATTTGGAGTTCTATATGCTTCAGTTACTGAATGCCAGAATTTGTTTTCCCATATTTGGGAAGTTTTCTGCTCTTACCTCTTCCCATATTCTTTTTATATCATTTTATTGACTCCTTTCTTGTTGATATTTGCATCATCTTGCAGATGTTGAACTATTTTTTCCTGCATCCTACTTGTTTTTTAAGATATCCTTTCTTACTCTTTCAATAGCTGCAACAGTGTCTTCAAAGTGTGAAACTCTATCTTCACTTTCATTCAAATGGTTTTGCCAGCTTGTGATTGAGATTTTGTTTCTGTTTATCTCTTTGAATCTGCTTCATGTGATCTATTTTTTTCCTATATTGATCATTCAAGGAATATATCATTTTTCTAACCTCCTGTAATTTTTACCAGTGAATTTTTTAGAAGCAATTGTTATTTCTTTCATTATAGTTATCCTTTCTTTTTTTTACTTCAGAGATTGTTTCTGATCTGATTTCCTCTCTTTCTTTCTGCAGTTGTTTCTTTATTTCAGTTGCTGTTAATTTAGAGGTTTCCTTTTTTATTTATTTATTATTATTATTATTATTATTATTATTATTATTATTATTATTAATTTTTGCGGGACTGGGGTTTGAACTCACGACCTTGCACTTGCTAGGCAAGCACTTGTGCCACAGAGCTATCTCCCTAGCCCCAAGGTTTCCTTTTTCAATTCAGAGGTAACTTCTGATCTAATTTCCTATATATCTTTCTGCACTTTTCTCTTTACTTCAGACACTATTAATTCAGGGATTTCAGCTGTGTGATTCCTAGTTTCTTCCATGCTGTGTCTCCTGTATTTGCTCTGGGTGGGCTCGGGGCCTGAGATTGCATTTTGCTCTTTCTTATTGTTATTTGGCATAGCACTGTCCTCTGACTTTTGGTGTTGAGCTTCAGTGCAGTTATATCCTTAGCACCTATCAAGGTTCTTACCCAAGAGAGATTATGTGGTTAAGGCAGCTACATTTTTGTATTTACAGAATTATAATAGGGAACATTAATAATAGATAGTGATAGTTAGCATTTGACAAAGCTTTGTATCTAATGGGATTGTGTTTTAGGCAGTAAGAGCAAACATCATATGTGTGCAGCTAAGCAGATGTTAAATTGAGAATTCGTATTCGATTTAGTTCCCCTAAGTTCTGTCTATCACCTCCCCTTGATGTACCTGGGATTTTCCAGGCAGATTAGTTCACCTGATTACCTGTTACCCCTCTGTAGATCAGGAGAAAAAGAGAGTATCCTCTCCTAGATCTGAATCGAGCAAAGTGTTTCAGCTTGCTGGGTCTGGATCTATCAAGTTTGAACCCATCCAAATGTGCCTCGGTTGGATCCTGATGCTGTATTCAGCTTCTTGCTACTGCAGCCTATGGGACTGAACCCCACACACTTGCCACTTGCTGGGCTGGGTTGGGTCTGGGGAAGACAAGGCAGACTTGGAGCAGATCTCAGGCACACACACTGGGCTTGGGTGAATTTGGAGAGGAATGGGAAGTGCATCGCAGACTGTCTCCCTTAGGCTGGGGCTGGGTTGGGAGTTCAGGAGAAATGGTGTTGAGGTGGAGCCAATCTCACCCACCCACATAGACTGGGCTTGGACTGGGTCCAGAGAGGATTGGGAAGTGCAGGCAGACGTCTCCCTTCTGCTGGGGCTGTGTTGGGACTGTAGGAGATATGGCTGAAATTTTCCATGTTTAACTTGCTGAAGTTAGTTGTAATTACTGATAAGTTTAGAATTAGTGTCACCTGTTTATTTTGCACTAGTTATTTGCCTTACCTTTCAGTGCTTGCCTTACTTCTTACCTTCTGTTTAAATAGTTAAGAACTGAGATTTATTTTAAAACCAAAACAAAGCAAAGAAAACAATGTTAGTTTTATTTCTGACTTCTTTGTGTGTATGTGTTTGTGTATGGCCATCTCAGTCCACCCTTGGAGCAGGCTGGTGCAGCATGTGGTTCAGGGATCCAACCATGGTCCTGGTGCACTTGACTAAGCAGGCACTTCAGATCACTGAGCTATCTCACTGGCCCACTATTTATTTATTTATTTATTTATTTATTTATTTATTTATTTATCTCTGTCTCTCTCTCCTTGTCTCTCTCTGTCTCTTTGTCTTTTCTCTCTCTCTGTCTTTTCGAGACAGGGTCTCACTATACAGTTCAGGTTGGCCTTGAGCTCACTTTTGTAACCCAGGCTGGCCTCAAACTCAAACTGATCCTCCTGCTTCAGCCTCCCAAGTGCTGGGATTATAGGTGTGCACCACCAAGCCCAGCCTGGCCCCCTATTTCTGACCTTTTTTGAAATAAAAGATTTGTGCTCATCTGCCTGCCAACTATTGCATGTCATTATGCTTTATGAATTTTTCAAAGCCTTGCAATAGCTTTTAAATTTAGTTTTAGGAGAATTGTCTTATCAACAAATTTTAATCACCTGTGGATGGAATGTTAGTTTACTTCTTGTTTGTGTGTGTGTGTGATCTCAGTAAATTTATTTCATTTTGTTTTATTTGGGCTATTAAAGATTGTACATAGTTTAGGGGATCAACGTGATGGTGCTTACTTATATGCATTGTAAATTATTAAAGCAGGCTATTTGTCATATGTACCGCTCACAGACTTACCACTTTGTCACAACAATATTTAAAATCATTATTAGTGATTTGGAAATTTATTACATATTATTACTAGTTGAAGTCATACTGTTGTGGTATAGATAACTAAAGCTTTCTTCACTGTCTGGATGAATCTTGTAAGTTTGATGAATATTTCCTCTTTTCTCACCCACCTGCTATCATCTGATTAATGTTCAAAATTGTCTTTAAAAATTCATTTTATCTGTATTCTATGGATTTTCAATAACTTTAGGAAAGATCTTTGAAATGATTTCTCTGCATGCCATTATTGTGCTTGTCAGTATAAGTGTCTGACATAATCATCTTCAAAAGAAAAAGAGTTTATTTGTTCTCCCAGCTTTAAAAGCTTTGGTGTCAGATCAGTAGACCCAGTTCCTCTGGACTTCTGGTGGCGTGACACAGTTGTAGTGTAGGAGTGGATGGCAACACAGCCATTCGCGTCATGGCTTGGATGAGAGAGATGTAGAGAGAAAAGAGAGAGTTGCAGGATTTCTGTCTTGTCCAAGCACGTGTCCTCATTTCTCATTAATCTAAACCTCTCCCTTTTCCCTACCGTAAAGTTTCCACCATCTCCCAATAGTTCCTTGGGCTGGAGGACAAGTCTCCAATGCATGAGCCTTTGGAGGGCATTCAGGCCTAACCTATCGCAACTACATTGGGTCAGATATGTGTAATGGAAATTTTTGTATTATTTTTCTCCTACACTTCCCTTCAAGTCAAATTTAAGCCTCTATGAGTGGTGAGCATCGTTTTCTGTCCCATTGTACTGCATTTGGAGGACTCCAAATCATCTGGGTTTATGCTGGGCCACAGCTTCAACTTTCAGTCCTATAGTTCATGAAATTTATCTTTCTCATCAACAACAGATGGATGTCAGAATTTGTTTCCCGTTCCTTACAGCCTCCTTTCCAGAGACCAAACCCTCATGTGCTATGCTGCATTCCCTTATGCGTGGTCCCAAGGCTCTGATTTCTCTCACAATTTGTAGCATCTGAGAATTATGTTTTTCTTCTTCATTATGTCTAACTCTTTTATTTCTGGATAATTATATTAAGTGGGCTAGCTAGATTAACGTAGTTAAACATGTTGCAAGAAGTCACACATGTTTTTAAAATTTTACTTTTAATTTAAAAATTCTGAAATAGTTTGGATATCTATGATGAATTGACAAGCCATATTGTCATTAACCCCAAATTGATAAGGTAATTCTAAAATTCATTTAATGTGCTCTAGAAATTAAGTAAGAATAAACTTACATTTCAGTCTTTAAGGGAGCTCATTAATGTAGTTACTAAACCAGTGGACTCATGTTCAAAAAAATCCACAAATTATTGTCATTTGACCTTTTTTTCCAGTCAGAAAATTAAATCCATTATAAAAAGATTTTCTGACAGTTTGGTTGTCATCTCAGAACGTAAGAAGGCAGTGCTGAAAAATCTGCCTCACCCATGAATCCTCCTGAATCCCCGGGCTTCCATGGTCCCATGTGCTAATTTTTTTCACTTTTTCTTTCTCTTCCTTCCTTTGCTCTTCCTTTCATTCCTTCCTTCCACGAGTTACTCAAGACACATTTGTTGTGCTGAAGAATTGTTCTTGCCTGATGCGTTTCAGTTCAGTGTTTCGCTTTAGTCGCCACCGTAACTATGCAGCCCAAGAAACTTCCCAGCTGCACACTCTTCTGAAAAAACATTCATTTGCTATTTTCATTTTATAAACTTCTCACTTGTTATCTATAATAGCTACTATCTGCTCCTGTGTGTACTCATTTGAATTTTCCATATGTGATATTAAAGTATGTGACCATGAGAATATATACTGTCTTTATCAAAGAGTGGTTGTCTTTTCTTTCTTTGAGGGAACTGTGCTTAGCTCTTGATTCTAGAACACTATCTCCAGCCACAGTCCCCTTTCCAGCTAGAAGATTTCATTAGAGTCAGAGACTACTAGAAAGAGATGTTAATAGGAATTCTGTGATAGAACCACAATTTAATAGAGGATCTATTAAATAGAACTAGTTTTGACTCAAGTGAAGCCAACAACTAAACTTTCCATTGAAACCGTTCTGATTTTTAGACCCCCAAATGGGTCATTTATGACCTAGTTCTCAGGGAATCTTGTAGCCAATACTTTTCAATAACACAAGAGAGTTTGACAGCCATATGGAATTAACTCTCAATGTGATTTAAATTTTTCCCTGGAAGTCACTTTGGGTAACTCTGAGATGTTTGAACAAGTAGGTGTTTCAGAGTTCATGGTGAGGGTCATGAAAGAGGTTCTAATAAACTCAATACATTGAAAAACCTTGCAACTGCTTTTAAGTGAGCTCAGCTTTAGTTTTGATCTCAGAGGTGACTCATTAATTTAAATCATCAGAATAAAACCATGTAGCTTAGAAAAAATATCATCTTTGATTTCTAGCAAGGATTACAAATCCTGTGAAACACTTGAAAAATTCAAAGTGTCAGAGAACATCAAACATACAATGGATACCTGAAAAATATGCATATATTAAGTTACTTTTTTATTTTTACAATAAAATGCCCAATCCAGGTTAGTGCTACAGAGGAGAGAGGCTTACTTAGCTCACCATTTTGGAGATTTGAAGAAATGGCACTATCATGGGGTGAGTCCTAGTGAGGACCCTTCTTGGCTGTGTCACATTATGATAGGAGCACACATGTAAGGAAACAGGACTCAGAGAAACAGGAAGCCGGGAGGACAGGAGCAGAGTCCCTGAGTCCCTTGAGAGAGAACACCCTCATTTGACATGAGTTCTTCCTATGAAGGCCGCGCCTCTTAAAGGTTTCATGCCACATCCCAATTTGTCCACCATGGCGAAGGAGATCTCTGCACAATGAACTTGGGAGAAAATTACATATAAATCATAGTAGTACGTGTTCAAGTATAATGCAGTCTGCTAAGCATAAACATATTGAGTCTAGGGTCCTAGGGCAAAAGATAAGGCCCAGCCACTAATGCTTATCCCTATAGCTGCCCAGCTGCACACTTTTTCCAGCTATCTGCAGCCTTCTCCCTCTGACATTAGCATGAGTCCAACCCTCACGCAGCTCAGATCTCAGTTTTAGTTCAAAGTTGTCCTTCTGCCTGCTAAGTGCTTTTGCTGGGGTCCCCTTCTGATAAAAGTTACTCTACATTTATATCACATGATTCTTGGAGAGCCTCTACTTAACTGGCATTGCCATAGGCTAATTTATTGAAATTGTCACTTTGCTACCTCTTTCCCCTTTATTTGCTGTATGGATTGTTTGTCTGATCATTTTGTATTGAAAGTGAGATATTGTGAATTCTATCTTTTTTATATTGGGTATTAGTATTTTAGAAAAATGTCTTAAACTAGTTTGGAAGTGTTATTCTAATTTTTTTTTTCATATCTTGATTTTGTGGTTTGCTGTGTAATCACTGCATCATTTATTTAATCTGGGGCTCAATTTTTCCCATGACTAAGGCAAGACTCTTCTTAGTACTTACTCTACTTTGATAAATTTCCTGTGAAGTATGCAATTTTCTATTTTTTGCCATTGGAGGTAGCTACTTAACCTAGCACTATTGGACTTCCAGGTGCTATTCCTGGAAATTATTTTGTTTGCTTTCTTTCTTGGTTCTGATTAGGACATTTCATCATGTGAATGAGGTGAAAATTTTCAAATGAATATCATTTGAAAAATTTCGAGTGTTCTCTCTGTGTGCAGCTCCGTCTTTTCATGACTTTGGCCTGTGGCCTCTTTGTCGTTCCCAACTTACATTTCATCTCGGCAGTCCGCTCAGCTGTGCTTCAATTCTTCCCTATGCCCACCTTCCTGCGTCCTAATTTGGGAACATCCAGGCAGTAAGCTCAAAAAATTGAAGAGCTTATCTATTGTTTGTTTCTAAACAAATTAGTAAATTTATTTTGTTGTAACAAGTGAATAAAGCAAGTCAAAACCATTATCAAAAACATTGCATGATGTCTCTGAAATCTCTCAAAATTGACAATTAAATTACATGAAGATGCACTGGGCCAAGCTTCATAGCTATGTCTCACATTGTAAATTATAGAAATTCACATGTTTGTGCTTTTGAATTCATTATTTTATGTTTTTCTTCTTTTCTTGATTATATAGTAATCTATGAAATATCTTTAAATGATTATAGACTTGTTATGAGGTATAGTGAGTCCTTGACTTCATAGAACTTTAAATAAAAATTGCCTTAGTATATCTCTAATTAATTTCATTGAATGAAAGTAGCTTTCTTAAAATAGTTTTGCAAACCTAAAACATTAGTACTATACTACTTATTACTTTTTATAACATCCATTTTTCAGTTAAATTATTTTTTACTGATAAGCCCTAAACATAATGTGGATGTGACTCTTGCGAAATTAAATTGGTGGAAGTAGAAATAGTATTTTCCTGCTACTGATACTGATATTTATTAAGTAAGAGAAATCTTATGATTACTCACATTTGGAATGTGAAATTTTATGTGGAAGACAGCCATGACTTGGTGGGGAAAGGAGAACAGACTTTTGGAGAATTGCTGTACAGAAGTGTCAAGAGGCAAATAGGAATAAGGCTTCTTGTGAATAACTAGAAATATTTAAGACAAGTAGCTTCCTGTTAGATAGTCACCCTGTTCCTCTACAATATGTGTCTTCATTTTGAGTTGTCAGCTAGGAAAAAGAACCCATACTTGGAAATCAGATGGCATGTCAGGGGCTGCCTGGAGGCTGTACATGTGCCTCACAGTGAGTCCAGCACTGTCCAGGCTGGTCAACACCCAGCACAGCAAGATTCACCACACCCTGCCCCCCTTGAGCCTGCAGGCCATCTCAGGTCAAGCACAGTCCACACCAATACCACTATCTAAGAAAATTCTTGAACCAGGAAGCAGGCTTCCTATTGCAATGTATATGTCACAGACATTTCACCAAAATAATGCCACCTCCCAAAATCCAAGTGCAAATAAGGAACATTAAAAATTCTCAGTAAATGCACTGGACAAGTGATACATAGATGAAACAGTTTAAAGCATAAGTAAATAGCATTACTTTGTCATCTCTGGGTCTCTTTGTATTTATGACTCCCAAATTTAACACCAAAAATAATCTCTGGAAAGGGAGAAAGTGTCAGTGAGGGTGAAGGGCTTTGATGAGTGGTGAAGGGGATTGAGGGGTCCAATATATAACATCTGACTGTTCTATTCCATAGAGAATCTTCCCTTCTATGAAGTGCTTTTTTCTGTTAGCGAGCTCAAAGGCAGGATACTTTTTTTTTTTTGCGATTCTAACATTGATGCCTGATGCTGGATTTTATAAAATGAAGCAAGATTTAGAAAAAAATAGCAAAGAATAAATGCAACTACTCATTATAAAGAACTTATTTGTACTTTTTTTTTTTTTTTTTTTTTTTTTTTTTTTTTTGTCTTTTTGAGACAGGGTCTCGCTATGCAATTGAGGCTGGCCTTGAGCTCACTTTTGTAGCCCAGGCTGGTGTCGAACTCGCACTGATCCTCCTGCCTCAGCCTCCCGAGTGCTGGGATTACAGGCGTGCGCCTCCACGCCCAGCTATGAGTTTCTTATAGGGTCTGTAAAAGAAAAAAATCTCACCTAGCATTAAATCATTGGGAAAAAAAAACACATTGAAGATATTAATTATATCAAAAAGCATTTTTTCCCTCCAGTTGTGTCATTCTGATTTCAAATATTTGCTTATAATAATTTCTTGAAAATTACCTGGCTTTATAGTTGTCCTTCTTTTGAACATGACAAAGATAATAGCTTAAATCTTCAAATTGCCATAGATAGAACTGTATTAAGTAAACTCACTGTAAATCCTTAACTTAGGTTGAGCATTTCTCAGAAGACTGAGAAAATGGAAAGATGAAGAATGTGATGGTGAGCACAAGATGCTCCAGGCTGAGCATGTCTCTCCAGGACTCTCCAGGGGTGTGAGCAGAGGGGATTCAAGGACTCTCAGGCCTCTTACCACACAAGAGTGGATCTTAGTGACTGTTCGTACCAGCTCACCACACATTGGTCCTTTGGTCCTTTGGTCCATTTCTAGACCAGTTTATGCCACATGTCATGTGTGTTTCATCTCCCACTACACTTCTCAGTGTGCTCCACGTGCACGACCTCCAAATTCCCTAAGGATGTCATGCTATTTCTTCTATGTTAATCTAACAAGAGACATCAGTACAAATCCTCCCTCTTCTCCTACCTAATTGTTCCCCTCATTTCCAATCTAAGGTCGTGCCTCACTTTCTTAAGGAAGCATCATTTCCAGCACACACATATTCAGGCACCCCAATTACATTAAACTCTCCAGACCACCCTCATTGTTGTAGTGTCCATTTTAACTTGGTAGGATTTGTAAATTTTGCTTGTTGTTTGTCTTTTTCTCATAAGCATGTGACATCACGGGGCATCCTTTGAAACAGTTCTGGAGACATTCTTTTGAAATGTAATGATCAGGAATGGTTGCAAACCCCCTTTTCTCCAACTTTTGTGTGAGCATAGATGATCATGGCAATTAGGGACACCAAGGACTCAGTACGTTGGCCGGCTTCTTGCCAGTGTTCTCAGGTGCTGTCCTGCTCACTCTCTAAGCAGTCAGAAGTCCATCCATACTTGGTTTCAGCCGTGGTGAGCTCCGTGTGTTTTGCCCATTGCAATAATCTTGATCAACTTTGGTGTTGCTTTTCTCTCTGCATTCTCTTACATCTGGCTCACCTATGCACCTAATTTAACAGTGCCCAATCTCTCATGAAAGATCTGATTTTCTATGAGAAGATCCCACGTTAAAACTTCTAATTCACTGAATAAAATATTAGTGAGTTCCCATTTAGTTAAAAAAAGGAAAAAGTGGGTTATTTTCCATTTAGGGTGACATTTTTTCCATTGGTACTCTTATTTTGAGATAACCTCAGGAAAACCTCTGTCCATTTCTTGGGGAGGAATTTCTGAATTATGGCCCATGTACAAATACTGTGCTTGGTGTGTTCCAGGGTGAAATCAATTTTCTACCGCAAATAGTATCACTCAGACAATGCTCTTGATTACAGTTGTGAAGCCTTGCTGAGCTCTTACCTAGCAGGCCTTAGGAGCCTAGGTTTTCTTTTTATGGCTAAGGTAGTGACTGATAGGCTTTGTGATTTAGTGGTAAAGTGTGCTAGACATGGGAACCAGGTTGCCTGAACCCTACAAGACTTCAGACTAATGATGAACATTTTCATTCACTGTAAAAGGAAATAACACTGAACCTGTGGCGTGGTGAATGCTCAGGGAGATTTAGTCATTAAAATGATCATGAACTTCACTATTTCTTTCACTACTATGAAGAAAAACTAAACAGGATGTGCTGTTTTAACAGTTTTCTACCAGAAAATAGAAGTAGTGTTGGGTAGCAATGCTAGCTTCAAGTAGACTTTAAGCTTTTATGGGTTGTTTCATTTACACCTAACTCTGAGTTCTATTTGTGAGATGTTTGTCTTTCTCTCTCCCTACCCCAATCCCTATATCTTTCAGTGATGGATGGGCAGACAGAGATGAAGTCATTGAAGGCTATGAAGTGGAAGCTAATGGGGGAATCACGATAAAGCTGCAGTCTCCTGAGGTCAGATCATTTGATGACTATTTCCTGAAGTTAAGGCTGGAAACTAACACGAGGAATCCCTGGTTCCCTGAGTTCTGGCAACACCGATTCCAGTGCCGCCTACCAGGACACCTTCTGGAAAACCCTAACTTTAAAAGAATTTGCACAGGTAACACTTACTCACATAATAATGACTCAGAGCTTTAGTCTATCCTTTGGCTCTATTTCTGGTTGTGGGGAAGGTGCTAGGGTCCCAGATCTAAAAAGATAGCATTGCCCTCTAAATAAAATAGAATGAAACAAAAGTATGTTTTCCTTCAGGGGTTCAAGTGTTTCTTGTATTCTAGAAAAACTACTTTGCTCTCTGGCAGGAGCAGTGATAAAGAAATAGCGTAATTAGGTACAAATAAAATCGAGAAGTCACATGTCTATTACTCAATCCAGAAGGAGGTTTCTTTGCATTGTGTATGTATTTAGCAGGTACTGGACCGAGATCAAAGTAAGCCACATTGGCTTTTGTTTGTTTGTTTTGCTTTTCCTTTTGTAAGTTGCTTTAATTTAAAAATTAAAGAAAGAAGAGGTGATGTCATCTTAGGCCACATGATCATAATGGTGTTTGTAGATATAGGTATCAATAAATTGGACTTTTATCTGTCAGCCAGAAAAATGGCCTCTACAGGAAAGATAACTTCCTGTGCACTGCTTACTGATAATATGCCAGGAAGGGGCACCATGTTATATCATGTTCTTCAGGGACTTGGGGATCCCCACAGGCTACCCCTAGACCCCACTTTGGTCTTCTTAACACATAAGCATTTTTGCTATGTAACTCTGATAAGCATTGGTATTTACATAAATTTTATGGACACCATCATTATTACATAAGGGCATTACACTCCCCTGTTGATTTTTAGTATTGTGGCAGAAAGACAGATCAACTTGGGTCTATCATAGTGCCAGTTATTCAGATTGGATTACACTAGTTTAGCCATGATGATAGATTATGGACTGGTTTGAACCAATGGAAAGATGGTGTCATCACCAATCAAGACCTGCAGGACTTAAGGGAATGCAGCTTGGAGAAGGATGCACTGCTTAACTTGAGATATGTTAAACCTGACACCACTCAGTGGCCTATGTAACAAAGTCATTTTTTTAAATTATTAACACATCCTTGCAGTATATAATATTTACATTCCTTGTGGGGGATTTGTACATGCCCATAACTTATCTTAATTCTTTGTACTTTCGCTTCTCTCCCCTCTTCCCTCTTTTACTGATTCCTTGTCATTTGATAAGAGTATTTTCTTACTTCCTACTATCTTTTTAATATTAAAGCTTATTTCTGTTTGATTTAACTTAACATCATTTCCTCAATCTGTGTCTATTTTACTAAAAATTATTCATATTTATTTTTGTTTGTGGCAGAACAGTACTTCCTTGGAAGTAAATAAATCATTTGCTTCATCCATCCATCAGTTGCTGGACATAAAGACTCCTTTGAAGTGCTAGCTACTATGAGCTGTGGTGTGAGGAACATGAGTACATGCAAAGCACATGAATATGATGTCATTAAGACTCTGGAGGAAGAGATATAGAAAGGAAATAGCTAGGCCAAATGGAATTTCTACTGTTTTTTTTTTTTTTTTTTTGAATCTTCATACTAATTTCATAGTGAATTTACTAGTTGACATTTACACCAATAATGTGGAAGCCTTCTTTTATCTCTGAAGCTTTGGCAGTATTTGTCATTATTTGATTTCTTGATGATATTCTTTCTTCAGTGAAAGTTGCTTTAATTTATACTTCTCTAATTGTCAGTGATGTTGAACAATTTTTATTCATTTACTGGATATTTGTACTTCTTTAGGAAATATCTGTTCATTTCAAGTGCCTGTTTGGTGGACTTTTAATTAGGGTGTCTATATTTTTAATGTTCTAGATATCTATGCTTTGTCTGAGGAATAGCTGGCCAAAATATTTTTCCATTCTTTGAGTTATTTCTTTTCTTTGAGCAACTCCCTGGCTGTTTGTTTGTTTGTTTGTTTGTTTGTTTATTTATTTATTTTTGCTATGCAGAAGGGTTCTAATCTGAAGTGATCCCATTTGTTGATTCTGGGTACTTGTTCCTGCATTAGCAGGGTTCCGTGTTTAGAAAGTTCTTGAAGTCATATGACTTCAAGGCTTTTACCTATTTTATCTTTAAGTAGGTTGTGTCTACTTTAACATTTACAATTTCGATCCGTTTTGATTTATTTTAGTGTACGGTGAGAATTAGGGGTGTTGATTCAATTTCTGTATGTCAGTGGCCAGTTTTCACAGCATTATTTGTTAAAGAGATTATCCTTCCTCCAGTGATACTTTTTGCCCCCTTTGTTAAAGGTAAAATAATTAAATATATTTTAAGACAAGAATTTGGACCAGGGAGATAGCTCAGTAAAGTATGTGCTTGCCTGACAAGCACAAGTCTTGAGTTCAATCCATGTTACCAGAAAAAAAAAAAAAGGGCAACAATTTGCCATGCATATTGAAGTATTCTACAAAAGTATTCTTCAAAATTGATGATGAAATAAAATATTTTCAATATTTCCATAAGACCTAAATATATGCATTACCATCAAAGAGACAGTGAAAGTGACCCGGGCAAAAGGTCTTATAGGATACATACAACAGGTAAGGTAAGAGGTTAACCGAAGGAAAAAGAAAGTAATCAGCAAGAAAATAAAGCAATGGCAGGAATGTTGATATCTATCAGTGGTAACTCTCAATGGGAATGGTCTCAGTTCTCCAATCAAAAGACCTAGAATAGCAGAATGGACCAATAAACAAAACTCAGTGTTATGCTGTATACAAGAAGCACACCGCTCTCAGATAAAAGGATGGAAAATAGCAGTACATAACACCAACAGCAACAAATACAAATATCACATGATCATCTCAAAAGATACACAGACAAAACCTCTGATAAAATCCAACATCTATTTATGTCATTATGTTCTGCTAGTAAATATCAGAATACTACTTAGTCAGCATGCTTCTATATTTTTATATACAGATTTCTAGGAAAATATGATATGATCTAAGCTTTCATAAATAAATTAAATTCTCATCTGTGTATGTGTACACTAACAGTTTAGGTTTTCAATTGCCACCGCACATGTAAATGTCAAAGCTAAAGCTGATGCTTGGTTAATGTTTATAGCAGGAAATAGCTACTTGAAAATTTATGAATTGTTTGTTTGTTTGGCTCTGAAAGTCAGTTTAAAGAGCAATTTTAACACTTCCCAGGTATGTTGGCTTGTATTTCATTCTAGTGTCAAATTCAGAAAACATTTCTGTGTTCTTGTTCAAAGCAAGGCAAACACTTAGTTTTCTAGTTGAAATAGATTCACAACATGTACTCGTCTTTTCTGCTACTGAAGATCCAGAATTTTACCTTCAGCAGTGCTACCTGTACTGTGTGTATGCATACATTCACATTGCTTTTCAGCTGTATTTCTTTGAAATTGCCCTCAACATTATTGACAAACAAGATAAACTTACTTCCTGTATTTTTCTTACACACTTGAGTTTCTTGGGTACCAAATAAATTCTCTAATCTTGTAATGAATATGCAAGGACATTTACAAAATTTAGTGTGAAAAAGTGGAATTAACCTTTTCGATAACTACTGTTTCTGTCGCTCATTTTTAGAGTTCTGGTGTTTTGGAAAGTTTTGATATTGATATTTGTTTCCATAGAAACCTTTATTGAGCTTAATCTCAGATGTCACTATTGAAATAAAGAGTTTATGTACATGAAATTGCCAAATTGAATACTAAGAGTCCCAAGCCAGGGTTGAGTAATTTGGGATTCACTGTGGCTAATTAAAAAGTACTTCATGCAAAGTCTGCAGCATTGATTAATTAGTTGAGTATATCAAGGGATTGGAAATGTGTTGGAAAAGCATTGAAATATCAAAAGCTGACTTATAAAAATTTAATCATTTGGAGGACAGTGGGAGGATTAGGTATAAAGCAAATAAAAATCATCCTCTTTCAGTAAGAGTGAACTGCTCAAAGGATCTGCATCATGTTTGCCATGGCACAATGCCTTAGCATTCTTGATGAAAATCACTGGAAAGTTTCTTGCAAATACATAGTGTCTGGAAGAAAACTCTCTCTATCCAACATTAAGTCAGTTTTAGTCAGGCAAACATTATTCATATGACCTGGATGACTTTACTTAACTTGATTGTCTCAGTTTCTGTAATTGTGATATTACAGCAATATCTGCCTCACACAGCATCTATTTCAGAATTCAATAGAATAGTGCAAGTGGACTATTTTATAATGAATAATGCATGTAAAATTCTTTGCCATCTGTATACACATTTGTCCTTTTATATCTGCAATATATTGGTTCTAGGCCAATCTCCTCTGCAGATATCGACAAAGGAAGATGCTGAAGGCCTTTATCCATAATGAAGTAATATTCCATGTGACACATATGTCTGTATTAGTTACTTTTTGCTCGTTGCTGGGACAAATACCCAACACTCGAAATGAAGGAAGGAAAGGTTTATTTAGCTCACAGTTCGTGGAGGTTTCAGTCCATATTCGGTTGGCCCAAGGCTGAGTGGAGCAGGGCGGAGAGCATCCAGCTCATGGCGGCAGAACAGCAGCAAAATGGTGGCAGAGGCAGCCAACCAAACAGG
>PVJA010036589.1:0-20993 GCA_004027025.1 Myocastor coypus
ACAAAAATGAAGGAAGAGGTGCATAGGAAATACAACGTGTTTAATACGTAAGCAATAAGGAAGAGAATATGGTTGAAACACAGCAGACTGGTGAGGTAACAGAAGACGAGGTCAGGGATATAGGTCCAGTCTATAGATAAAACTCAGAATAAAGGAATTTGGCTTCTACTTTGTATGAGAGGAAGTCATTGGAGGCTTCTGTTATGTGATATAATCTAACTGTGTCTGTCCAGGCAGAGCATGAAAAAGCTACATGTCTTTGAGTAGGAATTTAGGGGATAACTGCAAAAGTCTTGGTAAGAGATGATGCTAGTGTGGAACATGATGTTATTGCTAAATGTAATAGCACTGGTTAAGTCTAGATAGAATCTCAGGGGAGAGACAACAGGATTCAGTAATAGATCAAGAGCAAAGAATACAACACTGAAAATATAAGAAAAATCATTTTATTTAACATTTTCCATTATTATCCTACTCACCCATACTCTGATTCTGTCCCTATAAAGTATATGTTCAGTCTAAACAAGTGTTAAATTTCAGTAAGTCTCTAGAGTTTTTGATTTAAAAAAGTTCAGTTGGTTGTAGAGTCTCCTAACTTAGTTTTGTTAAAAAAACAACTACTTATAATTAAATTCCTAGGCATTAATACTGAAGCTCAGCAATCATGTAACTTAATGTTACATGTTTATGTCAAATGAAATATAATATTCAAAAGGCATTCTCATAATATACTTGATTATATCCCACTAGGTCTTTCCTATTCAACATCCTACCTCACATTTCCTACTTAAGACTTCCCATCACTGCCTAACTAGCTTGGGTCTTTGTTGGGCTCCCCATCTAGAACAAGTCCTATGAAGTCAAGAACCTTATATATATTATTCAACTGTAATATCAGTACAAGAATGAGAGATCACTACTTATTTTCTGAATCAATACACCAATATTTACATATTGCCCTGACAGAGTAGTGAATAGAGATGGGAGTACATGAAGAAGTAGTTTGGCCTGGGAGTTTATAAGGCATAAAGTAACAGACACAGGATACTAGTTACACATAAAATAAAGAGTTAGGTTCATGCAAAATGCCAAAGAAACACATAAGATAAATTTTATTCCAATCTAGAGGTTTTATTACAGAAGGGAACTGACTGACCCAAGTTATAAAAATCAGATATATGCTGGGGATATAGCTCAGTGTGATAAGCGTCTGCCTGGCAAGTACAAAGAAATTGACCAAGAAGCTTTACAATAAGACAAAGCAACAAAAGACATGGGAATATTATCATTTAGATAAAAATCCATTTGGTATACAAAATACAACCACCAGTCAATAGGTATGTAAAGGTGTCATTGAAAGCATTACCTATGTAGGTCCTTCTTTCAATTTTTCTTTCTTACTCCATATTGAACTAAGACCTACTCTGATAAAAACAATTATTTGGTAGGAAATGATACTTGTTATTTGAGAAGTTTAAGTTAAAGTTCATAAAAGAAGTGTTATTTTTATTCTGAGACATTTTGCAGTTAACCTTTAAAGTTTGTTAAAACTTCAAAGCCCACGGAGCTTGACAGAAAAAAAAAAAAAAAGATATTCCAGGCAAAGGAAATGATGAGAGCAGCAGATCCAAGATATAGTAATTAATTTGTACCAGTGAAGTACATAAGTCATTGAGTTGGAGGTAACTGGGGCCAGAGAAGCTGCCATAGCTAATAGAGAATGAGAGCAGGTTTTTAGATGAATAACTATATCTGCTAATCTGAGTAATAGATTTGACAATAAAATAGATAATATATCAACTATTGTTAATCAGTTACTTTTGGTTTGAAAATCTGTAACATATGTATTGTTGTATGTTGTCCTGTGCCTTTCTTTGTTTCTGATTTTTGCCCTTGCTTTGCTTTTAATTTTCAAAATAAAATCAAATCTAAAAATAAGCATGAAGATAACACTGTGATATCTAAACAGAAGAATTATCTCCTGATTGAATGCTACAGTGGACTAAGGAAAAGAACACTGGACCAAAACTCACCCAAATTGTCCCTAACTGCCTAGATCATATGGCAGGTCATTTCATCACCATGTATGGACCAATTTTTCTTCAAATGCAAATGTGAGTTTAAAAAATGAGCTACTAAAGTCTATACTTCTGTATAAGAAACACTAGTATAATCAGATAACTTGATAGGGTGACAATAGGAATAATAAGATGATCACAGAATAAACCTTACATAGAACAGTATTAAGAAGTATAGCTATATTATAGATAACCTGTTCTAAAAGGAGAAACACTAAAATTTAACAGCCTACCTGTAGTCGATCAACATGAACTTTGACTCCTCCAATCACTCCTTTTTTAAAGCCTGCCAGCATATCTAATATGGGGTTGAACCGGCTACCTCTGAAAAATGTAATAATAAAGAAAACAAGCAAATTTGTAATAGGGAAATTAATGATCTAATACTACCTTTTTTTTTTTCTAATACTATCTTTTATATAGGGAAAACACTATGCTACACACTAAGATAGATACAAAATACAAAAAAGCCTTGCTTCTGGAGGGTTCACGGTGTTGGTGGCCACGAGATATACACACTTCTTTCATCAACCTACCTTATGTTGTCTTCCCGGATGAGAACAAGAAAAAGTGGACGTCCATGCATTTTCCAATATTGCTTAATGAACTGTAGTGCATTCTATCAAAACATAAGAGAGAGGCAAGATCTAATGGCATAGTATCAAAGAAGACAATGATCCTTACCCAGGAGAAGCAGAGTCAATAATACATATTAATAGAGGATACACTCAAAATCTAGATAAATTAGAATATTTAGAGGTATGGAAACCATTTTAATTAAATTTTGCTTTTTTTTCGTTTGTTTTTGTTTTTGCATCTTAGGGAAATTCTACAGGGTGTTCAGGATCTTGCTACTATATCAGATTCATAGTGATCTGCCTGTTTACAGCCTTCCAAGAACTGAGATTACAGGTGTGTGCCATCATGCCCAGTCTCAATTACAGTCTCAGTGTACCTGGGGGTGGGGCCAGCAAGGCAGGCCCAGGGACTGCACCTCACCCTTGGGCCTGCTTGCAAGTGCTTTAATCTGCTGAGTTATTTGGCCAGCCATGGAACTTTGCTCTTAAAATAATACTTTCTCTTAGTTCAACAAGAAGAAATTTTTATATCAGTAATGATTAGAAAAAGTATCATGTCTACAAAAAACCTGTGCTCTAAATAACTACTATGCGAATAACAATATGCATTGTATCAATTAATGGGAACGTACTACTAACGTGTTTTGAAACGGTTGTATTGTTATTTCTTATTAAAATAATAAAAGTAATCAAGTCATCCATGTTTTAAGGCTCTCTTACTGTACGTATCTGTACTCTTTTGCACTTGCTCATGTGCCTTTTCTATCTAAACATAAGCTTCAAGAATGGTGCCAGGGAGGAAAACATCATCACAGTGCCATTACTCAGAAGAATAATTTCACTCCACATTACTGTGGATTTATATTATAGAAGGTAGCAGGGATTCAACTGAATCTTTTGAAACCATCATTAATGTGGAAGCAATTATTTATTTGATTAAATAAGTTATACGGTCACCTGTTTAACAACCATCTATCTATCTATCATATCAAAGATGTATATAACACTTTGTAAAGTGCTAGGTACTATTACAAATGTTTTACATACACTAACTTATTTAATGCTCAGAAGAGCTCTATGATGAATCAGTTTCACAGATGAGAAAATAGGCCACTTGACAGTTAAATAATTTGCTCAAGAATTCACACTGCTAGGTTACAGAGACAAAATTTTAACAAGTGCAGTCTGGCTATGGATTTCATATTCTGGAATATGACACTATGATTCTCTACTGTGAAAGATAAAAGAGGAGTGGAAGAGATTTTAACTCACAGACTTACGAGTTGAGATCTTACTGGGCATATTTCATATGGCAATTATTTTGCTAATTTGACTTCTGTTCAAAAAGAGATAAACAGGGCTGGTGAGATAGCTCAGCAGACTAAGTGCTTACTTAAGCAAGCACAGGGACCAGGGTTTGATTGCTAGTACCACACACTATGTCAGTCCTCCCCACAGGTTTGTTGAACCGGCCACTGAAATCTGCTATGGTAGTGCACACCTGAAATCCCAGTACTAGGGAGACTGAGACAGGTGGATCACTATGAGTCTGGGCTGCATCCAGAGACTGTATACCAAATACATAAAAAAAAGATAAACAAAAATAGCCATTTAAATAGTTTAAAAATAATCTCCTACTTTTACCAGCTGTATCTTTTTACTAAATTTGAAGAAAGTTAATACAGCAATGTCATGTAACACAGCATGTCTTTATTAATGGAATCTGTACAACAGATTCCATTCATTATTCTAGTATATGTGCTGTCAAAGCAAGCATAATCCATCTATTATTCTAATGCTGCAAGTAATCTAAACTGTTTCTCTAAAGGTGGTATTTTATTTTCAAATTTTATACTGCATTACATCATTGTAATAGACACCTAAGAGCACTCAATTTAAGAACATATGATAAAATCAATGGGATCAAAGTCATCCCATTTCAACCAAAAGGTATTATGAAGCTACCTTTATGTCATCTATCAGCAGTAGAACATCTTGAGACATGTAGAAATCACTTAAGTCGAAGATGATAGGGTAACAAACCACAGTCTTTCCTAGAATGCGATAAATCTGTAAAGAAAAACAAAGCTAAATACAAAATATCTCTAAAGGCAAAAGTAGAGTATCATAAATTCCAACAAAAATTGAAATTTATGCTTAAATTTGAGTAAACAAATACCTTATAAAATATAATATTAATTATGAAGGGTCTTGATTCATTTGGTGTGCTAATAAAGTAGACTACCTCTGATGAAACCTCCCCCAATAGGATAGGTAAAGCCTGTGCTTGAGTAAACATTGTTACAAATAAAGTATTTTATAAAGCCTAGAAATAACATAGCAAGATGATAATTTATTCTCAGAAAATGTATGTGATGTAAGATTTACTTGCAGAAAATGATAGTTGAAATACTTAACCCAAGTATAAATAATACATCATTTTACCAGGAAGTATTATAACATAAATGTTACTCTATCAGGCAATGTTCTGAGCACCTTTGATGTACCGAGGCAGCCAATAGGCCTGTCTGGCCTTCCAGAGAGTCCTAACTTTTCATTGATTCCCAGGTGGAAATAAGCCTGTAAGACACAAGTTTTTAAATGAGACAAGAATCTCACGATTGTTTTGTTTTTCTTGTTTTACCATTTTCTTCCCCTGACTATTGGCCTGTTAATTTATGATCCTTCTGGAGGTATGAACTTAGATTTCAGGTTACTGAATTTTGAGAGCAAAACAACTGTTATAAATGTAGAACACATGCACAGCTTTGATTCATAAAGAGCCTCAAAAGAAACAAATGCTTCCGGGATCACTAAAACAAATGGCTACTCTTGGCTATTAATCTATTATGTTTCCATATTCAAGTATTTCCTAGCAAAATGGAATCACATGTATGATTTTTGTGATTAGATGAGTTTTACAAACAACAGTGTGTGGCTTTGTTTATTTTAACAATATTTTATGAAACAATCTGCCTTTTATATATGCTGAAAGGGTATAATTTATTGTTTAAGCCCAGGAAATACCAAAAGTATATGCAGGAATACAGATTTTATGTTTTCTTTTTAATCAAGAATCAAACTAAGGAGCCAGTACTTCCCTGGCAGCCACTTGTGGTGCTGAGTTACACCCACAGCCCAGGACACAGATTTTAAAAAGTATATAAGTGTGTATTCATATTCTACACATATGTCAATGTATGCACATGCACATAAATGTGTTTAAACAATATATAATCTGTATTATGTCCTATTTTTTAAACTTAACATTGTAGTGTCATAATTGCAAGATGTTAAAATGAACCTGTGCATTTCCTATATTGTATATGTCAATGCTGAAATATATTAACTCAGGAAAAAATTTTGCACAAGTATGACAAAACAGGGAAACATGCTACAACAAAGCAAAATCAATTTAATCCAACCTAGAAGTCCTCTTATCCTAACTGCCTGATGAAGGTATTTCTCAATTTTTAATCTTACAAATAAATCAATAATATTTTTGCAGAATGTAAAGTTATACCCCAGGATAATCTCCTAGATTTCCTTGATCACAGAGAATCTATCTTCTTTTTGAAATAAAATGCCTGCCTGGTCACTACTAGAAATATTGTACAAACTGACATTGGCATTTGTACTGCAAATGCCTCTTTGTCAGTATCTTGGGTCAAAGTCATACTTCATCATACTTCTGAAAGACTATTTAATGTTAAAATATTTTGTAGTTGAGTATTTTCCTATACATTAAGTAGCTACTTGTATGTTCTGCAATTTTTTATATGATCCTTTTCTACTTGATATTTGTCATTCTTTTTGATTTGTAAAACATTTTGAGAATATTATTCTTCGAATTAAATATTTTACCCAGTTTTTACTTCTTCAATATTGCATGATGGGTCAATCATTTCAGATGTGGTATTTCAATACAAACATTTTTATACTAGGAAATTTTATAAGCCCCTCTGATGTATTAGGTTACTTATATTACATTTAATTATTTTTAAAATTATTTTCTTACTGCTTTCAGGCATTGCTGCCATTCTAAGAATGGAGTTCCCCTCACACTAGTTATAAAATATTTCATTTTTCTTCTAGTGGCTTATACTTAAATTACCTTAAAATATGTTTAAGTCTTTAAACTGTCCTGAATTTGATGAAGGGTAAAAATTGAATTTTTCCTAATGGACAATCAAACCAACTGTTCCTATGCAATTCTTTGACTGTGGTATGAATTGATTTCAAATAATAGCTTTATTAGGTACAAAATTAATGTGCTGCCAGAGCTCTCTGTTCATCCTGCTATGTCACAGTTAGCTCTTCTTTTTCTCCTTTAGAATTGTACATTCTAGAAAATAAAAGCATCCCTGACTTGGCACTGTGCCTGGCATGTAGCTGGTATTCAGGACATACTTGATGGATGAACAAAGGAACAACTGAATGTCCTCCTGAGCTACATATGCTATGAATACTGATTCTGCAATAAGTAAAGTGTAAGCCAACTGGCAAACAAAACAAAACAAAACAAAACAAAACAAAACAGAACAAAACAACTAAAGGGATATATAGAACAACCATGAAACTAGCATATAACACTAGAATGGAGTCCCCTTTCCCTTAAATCCTTTCAGTTTTTCAGAAATAAATATCTAAACTATTTTTACATTTACATTTCAGAATTTACACCTAAATTATTTTACATTCTTTAGACACATAGTTATATTCAGTAATAATGCACAAGTTAAAAGATACTAATCTAGCAAGAATTATTTTTTTAATACTACTGCTTGTTCTAGTAAAATATTCTCAACTATGGGACAGCAGGTCTCTGCTGAGTAGACATATCTGCAGTCGAAGGTGCATATCTGCTTCCTCCACCTCATGCACATTCTCACTGTTTAAAGTGCTGAAACACATAGCAATGACCAACCACAAGTAAGGAAGTGCTTCACACTAGGTCTGCATATAAAAGTACAACCCTATATTCAGATAGCTATGAAGCAAATCACACCAGAGGTATCATATCATGAATGGTAACTACATACTATAAAAACATCAGCTCTCTGCTATTTTCCCTCATCTTTTTCAGTAATTTGAATGAAGGTGACTGAAGCTTCTCAGACAAGGACCAGCTATCGCTGCAAGAATATGTGCATTAACTAAGATTTAAAGAAATATAGTTAGTTTGAAAAGACTGACTCATAAGGAGCAGTGTGCTGCCAGTACATCTAGAGGATGAATCCTAAAAAGCCACTAGTTTGAAATACAGAGGCTCCGACCACAAAGTATAAGTTACCATACTGATACATCATAGGAGAACAGAGTTCTCCATCACATTTGTTTCTAGCCATATCAAATATACACAGTAGCTTCTCGATTCCCTTTTGGTCTCATTTATCTTCCCTCACCATAAAATATAGCTCTTGACCATTTACATCATGGTGGGATTTTAAAGTATAAATTATTTAAAGGATTTTGCTTTCAGCTTATTTGTCTACTAGAAATGTGGAAGTTGGCTCTAAATTTGTTTGAGGGGGGTTTAAAGGTCTGCAAGAGCTGATGCTATTGGTATCTCACTTCTGTGTTCTGGCTTGTGCTGTCCAGCATGATGATGGTCAATATCAATTTTCCCATATCCTGTGTGCCCCTAGCTTCTAAGCCTTGTTTTTCTTATAACATCAAGGTTTTGACCATAATCATGCATATGTAACATCAACCTAAAAACACAACCTTGGCTGCTTCAGATATATTGTTGTAAACACTTCTGCCAAAATCTGGGGAGTTTGTTTTTAGCAAATAATAAAAATGGTAATTTATGAATAACCAGTGGAAGCCAACAATTTCCTTTCTCTAATAAACATAAACACAGGCACTTCTTGATGCACTTGCACAGCAGTGTATGCAAAAGGCTCAATCATTACCTTTTAATCTCACCCCAAATAGGTATGCTCCACATGAAAGATAAACTCAAGCATTGTTTTATAATTTCTGTTAGACCTAATAAACTAAAAAGGTAGGAATTACTTCAGACTTCAAATAGTAAGGGAAGTAGTGGCTACCAAAAAATATTTAGATATGAAGTTTTAAAATAGATAATAAAAGAGAAAATTACATAAAAATATAAAGGATAATTTCATACATAAGAATTATAATTAAGACAAATTTGTTAAGTGTTTTGTCTAACTTAGTAATAGACTTTAATAAGGAGCAGAAATCAACAAGACCTATGCATATAATTTAATCCACATAATGCAAGGTTTATTTTTAGTTGAAAATAACTGGGCTTCTCAAATAGAAACTCTGGGATTAATGATCTTATCTCAGATGTGAATTTCAGTTATGTATTTTATCTGTAAGCTGAGCCTTACCATCTAACTTTACTATCTCCACAAAGAAGAAAGATCCAGAATCACTTACCTTTACAAGCTCCTGCTGAGGCCATATCTGAATGGGCTCTACCTGTTGAGGAGTTTGAGTTTGAATACCGTATGTGTTGAGAAAAACTTGAAGGCTAAACAACGTAGGGAAAAGAAGAGAAACACGTTTTATGACAGTGCATTTACAGTTGAGGAAATGAATGAAGATGATAAAAGACAATGACACACTATTAATTTGTAATATAAGGAATATGATACATGCTTGGGAATAGAGAGGCCCTCTAGATGCCTTCTAAAGGATTAGATCAGCTTTAGGAATGATGAGAGTGAATACTAATTTTGGGAATCCCCATAATTCATCTGCATCACTTTCTTAAAACTATATCCCAGGCAATACTAGCACTGGTTACAGTTTTTAATATTCATATCATCTAAGACAAAATTATTTTTAACAGGAAAATAAGGTTGTACTGGCTCTTACAATGACATGAAGAACATCCTTGAGACCATGTCAAGAGTCCTGTGAAATTAAAATCTACTACTATAGGCAATATGGGAAGTATAAAGCAATCATTTCCCTCCCCTCCTCATGAAAGAATACAATGCCCATACCGTTGGCTTTCTGCTACAAGTGCCACGTGAACTACCAAATCATTCTCCAGTGGGCCCTGTAATATAAAATAAGGGAAAAACACATTTAAAAATATCTGGCCACCATCAGCTACAATGAGAATCAAGGACAGTATTAACTAAGCAGTTCATTCAAATGATGGACACTTGCTGGCTCTAAGCAGTCTTCTTTCTTTCCTTGCTCATCACAGCCTACTAATCAATTTGATGGTATAGACAGAGTAATGGAACACCAAGGAATGGAAAGTCATAAATCTCATTACTACCAGAGGGGCTAGATTGTCAGGGCTATTTTGAATGATGTGTAAGAGTAGTTTGAGACTGAGAGCCATTTTCCATCATTTATCTCTGAAAGGAAGAGGAGGAACTAAAAATAAAAGTCCATTTATACATTGCCTATAAAAAACTGTTGTGAATTAAAACCACTCATTTGACATCTTAACCACACATTAGGTTATTCCCTTTCCTGTTAGCCAATTTTCCTTAGGCACCTTTTACCTCGAAATAGCTTTATTCTAATATACAGTTCTTTGGTAGAGAATGAAGTATTCAGCTGACTACATAATTAACATTATGTTCATTAAACACAAGCTGTTGGATTTAATAGTTCTAATCAAAGACAGTATTGAATATCTGCTAATCTTTTCTGTGTAAAAGATTCACTAACATATATTATACACTGTTAAGCCTAATTATAAGTCTGTGTATAATTAACGAGGACATTAAGAAGCATCAATAAATTATAGTATTAGGAACCTCTAAAATACTGATCAAATACAACTATTTTTATAGTAATGAATGCAGCATTCTCAATAATAAGTTGTAAAATATTTGATTTACCATCAGTTCCTCTGCATGGCATTCACTATGCCACTACAATTTATGTATGATGGCAGGCAAGAATACTAGAATACATAAATCAGCTATAAATATACAATCAAAGGGATGGTTCCCAGAATCATCATGAAAATGTCATAACAGGCAGCCTTGCAAATGATTTAAAAGAATGCATAAGAAAAAATATGTAACAACTCCAGAGAAACAGATACACATTTAAATGTTATAAATTATGTTTTTCTTTAATAATGACATTACAATTAAGTGTTTCTCAAAAGGATAAGAAAATTAATTATTCAAAGTCTTATCAAGATTTCTAACAACAAAAGAAAAAATTAAGCTGATAATATGTAGTACATTATTTACTTTTACAAAAGTAGGATTATTCTTAGAATGGGCCATTATGCACAATCTTCAAAATAATTACGGAATTTTTAAAAAGCAAGTACAAACATATATGTACTACAATACAGATGCAATTTCAGCAACAATAAATGAGACAGCTTTCAAATCCTAATGGACAAATCGGTATTTTCTGTTTGACTTATACACCTGTTTAGGATAACACTGTTTCCATTTGTCTGATGGAGTACTCAGATCTAAAGCAACCACTACACGCTGAACCATGAGCACAGGTAGGGACTGTTAGATGGCTCAATTATTCTTCAACTCTAAAAATCCAGCAACTTGGAAAGTTTGATTCCTAAGCCATCTGCCACGGTGAGCCTGAGCTTCCAGCCTGAGTGGAACTACTCACCCCTCCCTCTTCACAGAAGGATTAGTATTTGAAGTTCTATCACAATGCCCCCCCACTTTCACTCCTAAGTTAGAATCATCCTTTTTGTGGTGTCATCATTTTCCTTAAATCACTAACACTGTTGCCTGAACTCCACGAAGTCTCTGTGATAACATCTCAATAATGGCTAATATTTTGTTTTCTGAATTATATTTTTTCGAGTAACACTGTAATATTTTTAGCATTTATGTTCAAAACTACCCCAAGCCTGTCTGCACATACTCAAGCTATGTACAATAAGAGGATTCTCAATTTTATATGCATTCATTCACTCACTGAACTGATCAACTGCATATCAAGATACAAGACTCCATGTCAGACCTTGACATTGTAAGAAGAATATGATCCAGTGGCTAGAGGACAAAAGACACCAAGGTCTACTGAAAGAAAAAGATAACAAGGAAGTTTCAAATGTGTTCATTATTACATAAAAATGTTTTGCTGTTTTTTTTTTTTAATAGACCTACTTCATTAGAAAAAAGTTGCAGAGCATTACATACTATGGATAAGTCATATTTTATTTAAGGAATGTTTATTTTGATAGACATTTAGATGTTTACACATTTTCAGATCTGCAGAGACTATAATTGTCTGTATCTCCAAGAACAGCTGAAGACTTAAAGAACAAACTATTACTGAGCACAGTATTTGACACATAAAACACCTTCTAAAGTCCACTAATTTCTCATTGCTGTTGTACTTGTTCATAGCTGTATTAGACAGCTGCTCCTATCTTCTTTGTTGAGATGTGCTGCTAAAATCAGTGTCATGCAAGATGGCACCAGCTTTCATCATTCTGACATACAAACCATCCATTTTTCTATTTTTATATAGCTGTTTTATTCCCAAGGAATTCCAGACAAGCTTTAAAAGAAATTCACAGGTGGCACAACACCTGACTTCACAGTGTTGTCTGAATATTTATCTCTCCCACTGTTCAAATTCATGCATGGTATTTTGACTTTCAAGTGATGCTATTAGGTGGCTGCGAAGATAGCTCACTGGAATAAGCACTTGCCTGGCAAGCGCAAGGGCCTGAGTTCAATCCACGGTTCCACATAAATAAATGAGTCAATGAATGAATGAATGAATGAATGAACTGATGCTATTAGGAAAGGCAGTGTCTGAGGTGGGGAACACTGAGTCATGGGGATGGAACGCTCATGAACAGGACGAGTGCTGTTAGAAAGGAGATGTATGGGCCAGGATATAGCTTAGAGGCATGAGTACCTGCCTGGCAGGCACAAGTTTGATCCTTGGTGCAAAAAAAAAAATAAAAGCAAGCAAGCAAGAGGATGGAGAAAGGCCTCTTGCTCTACCATGGAAAGACACAGTAAGAAGACATTACCATGAGCCACAAATAATCATAAATGAATGTATGAACATTTAAATATGGGACAAAAAATGTGACAAACCACATTGTTCACATGGCTGAGAACCAACAACTTACAATTGGAAATATTCTGGTTCAAGGTTCTTATTTTTATAAATAAAGTTGAATTGTATTTTTTTTTCTTTTTTGCATTGCTTATTATGGCAACAAAAACATAAATTTCACCTCACTAATTTTTCATATAACTTGCTCACTAGATAGATACTACCTATGTTAGTTAGAGTTGCAACCCATCTTACTTAAAATTTTAAGCATTGGTTTGTTCTAGTTTTTAAATTACTCAAATTAGGTCCAAAGAGAAGGCTGAGAAATTCATACCTGGGAGCTACAAATAAAACAATGTAATAAACTTTCAAAGAGTGGACAGAGAAATTTCAATGTGAATATGTCTTCAGGTTTGCTTCCCTTTGTTCTTTTTGAATCAAGTTTTTCAGTAGACAATTCATTCATATGATTCAAATACTTAAAAATTATGAAAAAGTCTTCAGGGAACATCTTTTACACCTAATTTACTTAGTTCTTCACCATCTGTTATGGCTTATGTCTAGTTGTCCCCCCAAAGCCTCATGGAGTCATTGGGCGGGGACTTCTAGAGTTTGAGACTTGATCCATGATCCCTGGGATTATAGGTTTTAGTACTGATGGGATTATGGGTGGAAGTACTTCTGGGATTATGGGTGTAGCCTAGGGCGGGAGCTGAGGTGGAGAGCCTGAACGTAGTATAAAGAGAGACAGAGAGACAGACTGGAGCTCTAGCTGTTGCTGTTGCTCTGCTGCCCTGTTGGTTGGCTACCTCTGCCGCCATTTTGTTGCTGTTCCACCGCCATGAACTGGATGCTCTCTGCTCTGTTCCACTCAGCCTTGGGCCAGCCGAATATGGACTGAAACCTCCAGTAACTGTGAGCTAAATAAACCTTTCCTTCCTTCATTTTGAGTGTCGGGTATTTGTCCCAGCAACGAGCAAAAAGTAACTAATACACCATCTAACAGCTAGGCAAGTTCTAGGATTACACATCTTTCTTTCTCAAGTTTCCCCATACCTATAAAGTCAAGGAAGAATATGTGTACTCATATTTCTACACAAAAGATAGTATACTCTTAGTACTTTTTGCATTTAATAATTACACATCATGGAGTTTGTTGGGGTTTGTATCTAGTTGTCCCCCTAAAGCCTCATGTAAATCATGGGGCTGTCAAGCACGGGCTCCAGGGGTGGGCCCAAAAGACAAGGGTTGGCCTTGAGGGGCATGGCTAAGAGAGGTGTGAACCAGTAAATTGACAGCACTCACTGTCAGAGCATATCTCTCCCTCAGGTGACAGTCTCTTGGAGGTATGGAGCGAATCATCCAAGACACAGAGGCATAGAGTCTCGAGGTCTTGCTATGTAATTCAGGTTGCTTTAAATTATGAAACTTCCAGCAACTGTTAGCTAAATAAATCTTTCCTTCCCTAAGCTTGTGTGTCAGGTATTTGTCCCAACAATGAGAGGAACGTAACTAGGACAGAACTTGATTCCAGGAGAGTGGGGTCATTGCTGTGGCTAAACCTGACCATGTGGATTACAAGCTTTTGGGGATGGCTTATGGGAAGAGGCAGTAATGGTTTGGAGATGTTGCTCACAAAAGAAGAACTAGAAGAGCTTCAGCTTTTCTGTAGGGGAGATTCTGGTCAGAGCTGAGACCAGAAGGTTGATAGTAAGTCTGACTGTAGAAATCAGGCTAGTGAGTTTTCTGCTGGGAAGCATTGGTCGTTGGACTCCAGATCATTTGTGTTTTGGACTGGCAGAAAGGTTGGTTGAATTTTGCCTATGTCCAGAGATGTAGCATGAGACTGAAATTAAACATGGAGAACTAATTAATCTTTCAAAGGAAATCTCAAAGCAGTCAAATATTGGGGCAGTAGCATGGTTATTGCTGGGAGCTCTTAGTCAAATATACGTTAAGAATAAAGAGCAAGAGCCCAGCAGAATGATTTAAAATGGTGTTAGTTTAGCCAGAAAGAAATCATGAGGAAGGTTGTGGACTACAAAGATAGAGCCAATATCTCTTTTGCCCAGGAGGAACAAGAGTGTAGCAGAGATGTCCTGGGGGCATCACATGAGATGGCAGGTTCGAGCCCTTTGCAGCCTCAGAATCACAAGGGTGAAGGAATTTGCTCTGAGGAGAAAGCCATGGAGTCCCATGCTCCAGAATAGAGGCAGTGGTCACACCAGGCTCCAGAATAGAGGCAGTGGTCACACCAGGTTCCAGAATGGAGGCGGTGGTCACACCAGACTACAGAATGGTGCCAGCATAGAGAATTTGTTTTTCATAATCAGGGTCAGAGTGTTCAGAAATCCAGGCAGTCAACCCCATAGCTATGAGAGAAGGGAGCCTGGTTACTGCTCTAGCTGGCAGCAGACTTTGAAGTCATACACTTGGCATTGGTTTTAAGTGCATGCAGAATGCAGGAGTTCTGAGGTTAGGAAGACTTCCACTTCGATTTCAGAAGAAGGCCTGGGAGGCCAGGCAGTGTATGAAGCTGTGAGTGAGAAGCCTATTCCATGGAAAACCCAGAAGTTTGGAAAAGCCAGGACTATGGATCATCTAAGGAAGACTGCAAGGATGGAGCAAAGCTGGCCTAAGAGAAAAACCATGGGAACCACCACCAAGAGTGCCATAGGGGTGGAGTCACATGGAGCTCATGATTTGCCACAAATTGGTTCAAATGTTCCACATGGAACTACAGGATTTAATGTTTGTCTTGCTGAATTTTGGACTTATTTTGGCCCTAGTGGTTTGTATCCTCCTGTGTATACCTTTTGGAATAGCAACGTTTATCTTGTGTCTTTGAATGTTTGATACATGTAATTTTTCATTTGTATAAGTGCTCACAGTTGATAGTTTGCCTTGGTTCTTGGAGGAAACTTGGGACTTGGACTTTTCAGCAATGCTGAAACTTCTGGGACTTTGGCAACTCTAAGAGATAAACTAAAATGCCTTCTGCAGAAAGGGATATACATGAGACTTTGGGGGTCCAGGGGCGGAATGTTGTGGTTTGCATCTAGTTGTCTCCCCAAAGCTTCATGTAAATCATTGGGCTGTCAGGCACATGGCTCCAGGGATGGGGCCAAAAGACCACGGCGGGGCTTGAGGGGGGTGGCCAAGAGAGGTGCGAACCATTAAATTGACAGCACACACTGTCAGAGTGTTCCCTCCATCAAGTGGCAGTCTCTCGGAGGTATGGAGCAAATCATCCTAGACATGGTGGCACAGTCTCAAGGTCTTGCTATGTAATTCAGGCTGCCTTAAATTATGAAAACTCCAGTAACTGTTAGCTAAATAAATCTTTCCTTCCCTAAGCTTGTGTGTTGGGTATTTGTCTCAGCAACAACAGCAAAGTAAGTAAGACAGTATTCTTTCTATATCTCAATATACCTTCCTATTCATTCTATTTAATATTACATTTTGTAACTATACCATACTTATTGGTTTCATCACTTCACATTTTTAATTTTTTAAGAAAAATCAAAATTTTTACTGAAATTTTTGGAAATCATGATCATATGGTGGCACCATTAAAAAGTCCATTTTAATTTTATTTTTAAAAGAGGAATAAGCACCCATCCCAAACAATTCAGAAGCACCACAACTACTGGATTATGTGAATCAATAGAAAATTATTTTCTGAAAGGTCAGTAGATTGGAGTTTTGGAAATGGGGCAGTGGAAAGAATATGAATTTTTTTCTAGAAGAATGAAAAGATGTACATTTGTTCACTGACAACATATTCGTGGAAATAATATAACAACTTATTAGTAAGATTTATCCCATTATTTTGCTGTTTGTATTGGGCTTGTAGTTTGTTTTAGAATGCTCAAAATGCTAACACATCTTAAGAGTCTGCTATTTTCCATGTGTTACTCATGTACATTGTATACATTCATAAGAAATCTCATTAAAAAATTCAGGAAAGTGATATAGAGATATATCAATCTGACTGTTGATATATAAATATACATAAATACACGTAAATATATATATATATATATATATATATATATATATATATATATATATAAACAGATACAACTAGTGATCATACTCATAAGTGAAATACATCAGATCCATATATGTAAACATCATACTGTCTCGCTAGTGTGAGAACCTGAAAAACTAAATAAAATCTTTCTGATATGAAGATTTTTAATATCTGAAAGTACATGGTCACCAGTTGTATTATGTATAAAATATATAACATATATATATATGGTCTCTCTGAATGGCTCTGTGTCTCTCAATGACAGGTTAAGTGAAGAGAACTGAGACTAGGGAAAGAGATTACAGTAGTGATAGTGAACTTCTAGAACTTTCAATACTAATAGAGCCCACTATGGCACACATGCTGTGAGCCATAGGTATGTTTCCACTGGATTATGGGAATTAGCTCACCAAGGTGTCTGGCAAGTCCCAAGATCTTCAGGGTTACATAGCAAAATGGACTCAACAGAGCCAGTACTATTCTCAGTCTGAAGGCCTGATAGTTCTAGCTCTAAGACCCAAGGACAGTTGATGTTTCAGTTGAAGTTCAAAGGTAAAAAAAAAAAAAAAATGTCCATTTTGAAGGTATGGGAGAGCCTTTCTCCTACTCTGGAAAGGGTTGGTGTTATTTTTCTATCCAGGTCCTCAACTGATTAGACAACACTGTGCTGAAATGCCTCCAAAGAATACGTCAAACTGGGAAAGGATAGAAAATTGTTCTACTTTCTCTGGAAAGATAGTTCTACAAGGGTCAACTTGTAATAAGATCTGTAGTCACTAGGTTAGACACTTGGTAGGCTCTAGATTCCAACAAGCTTTCAGCTGTATAAAGCCATTTCCACAGGGCCAACTGTTTCTAGTATGCATTCTCCCTGGGCTCTAACTGTAAAGAAGACACTTGACCACCAACCACCCTTAGCAAGTGAACCTATGGACTTTCTGTATTAATGAGATCACAACTCAACAATCTTATATACCAGAAGGTCCCTGGCTTTGAGGGTTTGATCATATTTTCATGAACCTAGACATCATGGTAAGTACTAGGGATGCGAGAAAAATACCTGCAACCTTACATTTATTCTCTAAGAATGTATCACATAAGAAAGAAGACTATTTATCCAGTTCGAAGGATATTAAAATGAGGTCTTTAATGAGTATTTTGGTGCATATAGTTTAGCCTTGGAGAACTGAGGAGCAGAAAGAAGAGACTGTAAAATCTGTGTTTAAGGCACAGTCCCTCAGACAAAGGACTTCTATCTGAACATATAAGGAGTTAAACAATATCAAGCCCTCCAAATCTAAAGGCCCAATCCAAAAGTAGACATCTGAGATAAATACACACTTCACAAATGAAAAAATTCAAATGACAAATAAATATATGAAAAATGTCAAACATCAATGGTCATTTGAAAAAATGCAAATTAAAACAATGCTGAGATATCTAGCCCAGAAGGAATGGTTATCATCAAGAAGTCAACCAATAACAATGCTGGAGAGGCTATGAGGATAAATTAACCCTTCTCAGTGTTGGTGGGAGAGTAGAATGGTACAATACGGAAATCAGTTTGGAGAGTCTTCAAAAAGGTAGGATTGGAGGTCCTATTCAACCCAGCTATTTCTTTCTTAGGTATTTGTCCAAAAGAACTGAAAATATTGTACCACAGTGATATATGTATACCCATATTTATAGCAGTGCAATTTGTCATAGCTAAATACCAGAAACAAGCCAAATGCCCATCAACTGAGGAATGGAGTTATTTATACAATGGAGTATTATGCAGCTACTTAATAAAAGATAAATTCAAGGCTTTCACAGATAAATGGATACAATTACATACTGTTTTGTTAAGTAAAATAAATCAGACTCACATATGTAAACATTGTCTCACTAGTGTGAGAATCTGAAAAACAAAATCTGAAAGGTACAATAAATACTGTGAAAGGTGAATAAATCTGTTTGAAGGGGAAGAAAAACTGGGATGAAGAAAAGGACAAAAGAAGGACAGGAAAAAGATATTTTCATGTATGTATGCGGGATAGGTTGGATAACTGTACTGCTGATTTGTGTTGGTGTACTGAAAGGAGTATTTAAAGCTTAACTTTTTTATTTTTAATTTCTTGAAAATTTTAAAACGAAATTTTCAGGTATATATCTGGTAATCCCAATTAACTTAAAGATAATATTATGTAATACAACAATCATTGTTAAATTCTTATTACTTTATTTAATGAAATATTCTATTATTTCTATTTTTTTTTTTTACCACTTTGTATTATTTAAAAAATAAAAATAAATAAATAAGGGCTGGTATGGCAGCTCAGCAAACTAAGCACTTGCTTAGGTAAGCATAAGGAACAGGGTTCAATCCCTGGCACTGTATGCTGCACTGGTCCCATCCCTGAGCATGCTCAGCCAGCAACGGAACCTGGACCTGGTGGTACATCCTACAATCCCAGCACTAGGAAGGCAGGAAACAGGAGGATCACTTCAATTGCAAACTGCATAGTGAGATCCTGCACACACACACACACACACACACACACACACACACACACTTAAACAGAGTAATAATAATTTTAAAAATGAGATTTAAGTAAGATTAAATAAAATTGATAAGCCCTGAGCTAGCCTCATGAAAAAGAGGAAAGAAAGGACTCCAATTCAAGCAATAAGGAATGAAAAAAAGGTGAAATTACTACAGACCCAGCAGAGTTTCAGAAGATCACAAATAACTACTTTGAAAATCTTTACTCTCACAGAATTGAAGTCACAGATGGAGTGGATAGATTTCAGGAAAAGCACAAATTACCCAAACTGAATCAAGAAGATTTAAGAACTCTCAATAACCCAATAACAGCCAGTGAAATATGAAATGTAACAAAAAGCCTACCGACAAAGAGAAGTCTGGGACCTGATGGATTCACCACTGAATTCTATAAGAAATTTATAGAAGACATAAACTCAACACTCTTGAAACTCTTCAATGAAAGCAAAGAGGAAGCAATTCTTCCAAAATCATTCCTAGAGGCAAGTATCACACTGATACGAAAACCAGAGAGAGATGAAACTAAAAAAGAAAACTACAGGCCAATTTCTCTCATGAACATAGATGCAAAAATCCTCCATAAAATCCTCACCACTAGAATACAACAAATCATCACGAAGATTATACACCACAAGCAGGTAGGATTCATCCCAGGGATCAAGGATGGTTCAATATACGCAAATCTATAAATGCAATACACTATATCGATAGAGCCAAAACCAAAAATCACATGATCATCTCAATTGATGAAGAAAAGGCCAGTGACAAAGTCCAACATGCATTAATATTTAAAGTCCTACAGAAAATTGAAATAGAGGGCCCTCTACCTCAACCTGATAAAAGCCATCTATGACAATCCAACAGCTAACATTATTCTAAATGGGGGAAAACTGAAAAGTCTTATAGTCTCAAATCTGGCACAAGACAAGGATGTCCTATATCACCACTCGTATTCAATATAGTTCTGGAATCATCAGCTACTGCCATTAGACAAGAAAGAGAAATAGAAGGAGTAAGAATAGGTAAAGAAGAAGTAAAACTATCACTATTTGCAGATGACATGAAAATCTACTTGGAAGACCCAAAAAATTCCACTAAGAAGCTACTAGAATTAATATACAAACTCAGTAGCATACCAGTTTACAAAGTCAACATGCAAAACTCAATAGCATTCCTCAACACAGATTATAAACACACTGAGAGAGAAATTAGAAAAACAGTATCTTTTATGATAGCACCGAAGAAAATGAAATACTTAGGAATTAACCTAACTAAGGAAGTGAAAGACCTTCTCAATGAAAACTATAGTACTCTGAAAAAAGAGAGCCTAGAAGATCTCAGAAAATGGAAAGAAATTCCCTGCTCCTGGATAGAAAGAACAAACATTGTGAAGATGGCCATCTTCCCTAAAGTGTTACACAGATTTAATACAATTCCTACTGAAATACCATCAACATACCTCACAGACCTGGAGAAATCATTCCTAAAGTTTATTTGGAACGAAAAAAGACCCAGAATTGCAAAAGACAATTCTGGGCAACAAAGGTATGGCAGGAGGCATCACAATTCCAGACCTAAAGTTATACTACAAAGATACAGTAATAAAATCTACATGGTACTGGCAAAAAAAAAAAAAAAAAAAAAAAAAAAAAAAAAAAAAAAAAAAAAAAAAAAAAAAAAAAAGAAAGAGGAAAAAAAAAAAAAAAAAAAAAAAAAAAAAAAAAAAAAAAAAAAAAAAAAAA
>PVJA010036590.1:0-20964 GCA_004027025.1 Myocastor coypus
TCCTGCGCTCACTTTTGTAGCCCAGGCTGGTCTCGAACTCTCACCAATCCTCCTGCCTCAGCCTCCCGAGTGCTAGGATTACAGGCGTGCACCACCACGCCCGGCAAAGTTGGTGAATTTTGAATGGATTTGTTTTTTTTGTTTTGTTTTGTTTTTTTGTTTTTTTGAGACAGGGTCTCGCTATGCAGTTGAGGCTGGTCCTGAGCTCACTTTTGTAGCCCAGGCTGGTCTCGAACTCGCACCAATCCTCCTGCCTCAGCCTCCCGAGTGCTAGGATTACAGGCATGCGCCACCACGCCTGGCGCCTTGAATGGATTTGAAATACTGTTTTTTAATCAGATGACAGTTCTTTTGACAACTTTTTCGATGCCAACTCTATCACCTTCAATTCATTTTCTTGCTTGTGGCCACAGTGAGTACAACAAAAAATATCTACATCTGATCAGTTCAGTTCTCTGATTCACTCCCTCCAGCAACTCAGCATTTCCTGAGTCTCAAGTTTCCAACAAGCTCCCGCTGCAGCAGGACTCTACAGGCTACCCAGTTTGCCTTCTCTCTGCCCTTCATACTAGAGTACATACTTCAAATGCGAAAAATATTTTCCTCAAAATTATGTCAGCTGCAAATGTATTTAAACTAAAACTTAATGATAGACATTTTGGCCACATACAAATTTGTTTGAAGGGAGGAAAGTTTTGTTTAGCTCACACTCAGTAGAGTTTTCAGTCCATACTCACCTGGCACCAAGACAGAGCAGCACATGGCAGAGAGCCAGTTGTAGAATCAACTAAATATTTTGATTACAATTTTGTACATATTCACAGCACACTTTGTCAACCTGTATTAATTCAGGAAATTTTAATTTTATTTTTCATTTATCATGCAATGCCAATATTTTTGGTTGTAAAATATTGACATTAACTTCTGAAAGTCAGGGATAACTAGTCCTAAATTACTAGTTGGTTGTGCTAGTGACCTTAGTCTTGCACTGAGATGGAACTTAGAAGACTTGTCAAGCAACTTACCTGTCGGATGAATTTGTGAGACAGTTACAATGGAATAAATTATATTTGTTTTACTTTTAGTTCATGGCATGTTTTCTTCATAATGAGGGTTACATCATTTTATTATACCTCATGATCAGCTCTGAAATTATTTAAAGCCTTGGACTCCATATATAACCTTATAATACTTAAGATAAAGTGGGAAATGTGGAGGGTTAGTAATGACATTTTGTTCCACTAGAAATAAACATATATTTTTCAGCCCAATTGCACTAATAAAATTCCAAATATCCAACACCCCTTATGATTGCAAGTAGAAAAATAATACATCTGTAATCGCTAATAAATATATACCTACTATTTCTTTCCTTAAAACAAATATTCTGTTCACAGAATATGCCTAGATACTTCATACCTGTATGTATTTATTTGCAAATATGTCACCCAGACATTTTATATGTGTCTGAAATCTTACACTGATGAAAATCAAGACTTTGTGCATTATTTTTTGCTTATTGTTGTTTCTTTCTCTTTTTCTGTCAATAGTACATTTGTATTGGGAGCACACCCTTCGTCTCCCTTGTAAAAAGTCCCCTCCCTCAAAGAACCTGAAAGCATTTTTATAAGCAGTTATAGAAATCTTTTTTTTCTGATATCACTAGATACTTTTGTTTATTTATATTAATATTAACATGGAAGAAATAGCAATGAGACAGTTTCACAGAAGGTTAGAAGGCCAGATACAATAATTAGTTTTTCTACTATATTGAGGAGTTCCTAATCATAGACACAGTACTATAAAATGTGTTTAATAGAAATTAGGTAGCCATTGAGTCATTCATGTTACTAATTTGACTGTACACTAAAACTGCAAAATTTTATGGATGATGGTTATTATGTAAATGCTGACAAAGGGAACTGCCAACCTGATCAATAAGAATGCTTTTACTCTTCCAAAGAACTTTCTGTTTGATCAGTTATCTATGATATAATCAATGCAGGGTTGTCTTCTTATTTCATATTATTACAAGATAGCTAACACTAAATACTTTTCAAAACTCTCTTGGAAAGAGCCGAAATGCATTTGAAGAAAGACAGGACAACTACCTTTTCTCTGAGAAAAAAAAATCAGGCCCCAATTTCCTAAACAGATTGTTGCAAAATGCTTTATTTCTTTGGCTTCAAAGCTTTAGTTGGTTGAATTTTCCCTGTGCCACCAATATTTTTATTCTCCTTTTCATCTGTGGGATTTTTTTCCATTGTGTTTCAGCCAGAAGGGCAGGAGAGCAGCTGTCTCCACTGGAGAGACCAATTATTTGCCAAATGAGCAAGTGTGTTTCTGCCTGGAATCATCGCTGTTTTCCCCAGCACCTCAGGGCACCATGTAGGCTTTGTAATAGCCAAAGCCTTTTTCAGATATGGCTCAGACTAATTCTACCACTAAAAGTCATGTTTACTGCTTCTACTTTCTTATACTTAAGAAAAGCATGTTTCAGGAAAGCAACAGAGCACCGTGATGGCTGATGAAGATTAGAAACATGAAAATTATTGAAGCTCTGGGTCACACACTATCTGCATTTTTCCGTGCTGATGAAGATTCAAATACTTACAATCCTAATCAAACACTAAAAACTTCTAATTCACTGATTCTATTATTTGATTCTTTGTTTTCATATTTGATGAGATACTCTAAATAATGACTAATAGTTAAACTGTGCAACACTGGAAGGATTATTTATATTTGAAATCAGGATGATCATTAAGGATTTTGGTATGCCCTTAATATGATAATGACTATATCATTCACCTTAAGCAAAAATCTTTAGTATAATACTCATGATAAGCTGTTAGTAAATAAAAAAGTGAGTTGTTGATGGAATTTGTCTTCCTAATACACTGTGTGTGATATATTTTAACTTTTCATTTAATTTCATCATTTAATCAAAAGCTATAAACCATCTTTGGAAGAAAGTAAAATTTAAATTTTAAACTTTGGTAGGCATATATACAAGACCTCAAGAGTTATAGACAAATATATGTCCAAGAAAAATTTGGTTTGCAAAGTTGACACTTACCGAAATTCCTCCTCTTCTGACACATGAGCTTATCTTTGAGAGAAAAAAAAATTTCTAGTACCAACAGTAGTGTAAAAAAAAAAAAACAAAAAAAACAAAAAAAAAAACATCAAAAAGCATTTGTAGAGGTCAATGTTAACTAGAGACAACGAATTGGTTATTTTAAAACCTTTTGTTATTTATACAATAAGCAGAAATCTTGGGCTAAGTTTGAAAAAATAAAAGGCACATTCTACTTTTCTAATATATCTATGAAAATCAAGTCCTTATTCGTCTAAGATCTACGGAAAAACCTAGCAAGTGACCCAGGCACATCTACAGCATAGCAGGTACATTTCTAGAGGGCAAATATGAACATTTTAATTGGATAAGAAAAAAAAAAAAAAGAGAGAAGCCCACATCCTCAGAAGTAACATAATTGTAAAAAGAGAAATTTTCCAAGCATTGTTTTGAAATATGCAGAGAACTCTACTGAAATTGACACTTGGAAGAATCTGAAAACCATGACAATAGTTCTGTAAGGGATGGTAATTCGGCTATATAATTAAATTGGAATGCACTTGGTAAGCAGATGTGTGCAAATAAAGAAGAATCTAAGCTCCAGGCTTGCACTTCTTGATCTTTCCTTTGTTTGCTTTTTTATGAGGACACCCCATGGCTTTGCACGTTTGCTGCCTTGTTGTTGTTGTTTTTCTGCTCACTAAATTAGCTTCTAGCACTCATACACTCCTAGGGTTCTTTTCCAAGTCTTCCCAGCTACAGAGTTCTATGCTGTCAACAGACGGTGTATGACACGATTCTCTATGCTCAATGACTTCAAATCAATGCTCTTATTGTCTTAATGTTGTTTTGAAATTATTAAAGATGAGCAGAACAGAGTTCAACTGATGTCGAATACTGTTGAGGAATGACATTATTGAAATATGAAATAAGTGCCAAAGTTTACAGTTCAGTATTTGGTTTTGTTTTGTGCTTTCTTTAAAAAGAGGGACTTCAAAAATGAAAACAGGAAAGCAATTTTTTAAAAATCTACCTCAGTTAACTATCTACTTTTTCTGCACTCTTCAGATCCTATGTGTCAGGACTCAAACTGAATTCAAATATGGACAACCACCTGTATGCAGGCAGTGCTCACAGAGCCAAGGTAACTTGCTTTGCTTGGAAACTCATATGTTCAATATACTGCTTCTTAGTACAAAGATAGCAACATGAAAATTTGATTATAACATGCATGAATTTGGAAGTAAACATAACAAGTAAACTCAAATACAATGACAAGAAAATAGACTAACATAATTTTGAGTTATAATTTGTTTTTGATACCACTGACTTTGAACTGTCATTTATTAGTGAGTAAATAGAAAAACAGTTATAATTTGACCATTAAATCACTCAAGTACTTTCATGTCCAGGGCCTAAACTCATATCTCTTATAATAGAGACTGATTAAATGATTAGCACTAACTCTGTCCCTGACTCTCCTTTCTCTGAGGAGTCTGCTAGAGGAACAATACCACTAGGCCAGACAAAAGAAATGTTTTTATTAAATATAGAGGTTTGGTGCTAAACTATTTAACTAGAAAAATTCTTAAATATATAACATCTATACATTAGATAAACTCTTTAGGAAGTGGACATTCTAGAACTGGCATGACTCTACATGGACAAGACAATTTAAACATGGACCAAATGACAGCACTGTGTCATTGGTGCTTTGGTGGGAGAGGGAAGATATATTGCTTTCTCACAGAACAGGAAAAATGAAAAGGAGAAGGAAAGAAAAGGGGAGACTCTTTTTTGATTTTTCAAGATGACTCTATCACCATCCTTCCTCTGAAATACTGAGTGTCTCTTCATTCATCTCCTACCTATTTATGTACAGTTTGAATCAAAAATGGCCTTTATTAGTTGAGCCGTGATGGCACATGCCTGTAATCCCAGCACGTGGGAGGCTGAGGCAGAAGAATCAGTGCAAGTTCGAGACCACCTGGGCTACAAAAAGTGAGCTCAAGGCCAGCCTGAACTGCATAGTGAGACCCTGTCTCGAAAAGACACACACACACACACACACACACACACACACACAAAGAAAATAGCATTTATTTAACAACTTGTATGGCTTGTAAGCCCTTTTCAAAATATTTATTTTGTAACTCTATTGAATATACAGGAAAAAATAAAGAACACTCCACCTTAGACATTTTCAACAATATCTGGAAAAACTATTTGTAATGCTTACTTTTTCAAGCTTTTTATGTATTTAGTACAAGATCTAAAGAGTCTCACTACACAGATCATACTGGTAGTGATTGTCTTGTTTTCAGCCTCCCACACACTGGGACTACAGGCACACACCACCATGGCCTGTCTCAGTCACTGTCTCAGTGCACCCCACGGGTGGGAAGCCTACTTTGTTCCCTGTGTCTGCCTAAGCAGGTGCTTTAATCCACTGAGCTGTCTTACCAGGCCTTAACTGTAGTAATTAACACAGTGTTATGTTTTCCTTTATGTTATCCATGTCTGCATTTTGTATACTATTTGCGGAGAGTAAGTTAATGCTCATAGATAACTTAATTCATATTTGCTATCCTCCTCTAATGACCGCATGCTTGGCTTAGCTACTTAATACATGAGCGCAGTGTAAGTGAGGGTTTAGCAAAACTGTGTACCGTGATAAGTGTGAAAATTGCCTAATAGATTTCTTCCTGTACATGGTGACTATACCTTCAGTTCTTGTCCCTTTCTGTCTTGGTGCTCATTTTCTCTTTTCCTTGTATTATAGCACTTTTATCTAATGTCTGCTATATAGACCTATTTGATCAATAATATGTAGACACAATCTTACTATGTGTAGCTTTTCAGAAAAAAAATATATATATGTATATGCATATATATATAACTATCTCTAAGTGCCAGATGAGCACAACTAATTAGGCTACAAAAAGAACTACAACAGTGTACTGTTCAATGTGCTAAAACCAATGCTACACATAATACACAGCAACTAAGCAACAAAACTTCCAATGAAGTTTCTTCAAATTAAATTGGTGACTAATGTTGTTTTGAAAGAATTGGGCAAAATTAAATTACGCAATGAACACCAAGAAGGGATGTATGAACATTGAAATGGCTGTGGCCAGTCAGGTCTAGTCTCCTTCTGTGACATTAGAAATGCACCATTTACATTCAGATGGGAGAGAAACCTGCTCTTCAAGCCAGGCGGAGGGAAAGCACCTAATAATTCCTGACTTCTTTGTGTGATTTGGGGGCCTTTTTCCAATTGGGCACACTTATAAAAGAACTGAAAATACCTGTTTTTCAGTTATCGAATACAGAAAAATGATGGTTAATAGATGGAATAAAGCCAAAGTTTAAGCATCCTTGTATCAGTCAGATCCTAAATTTATAATGGTTTCTCTAATCAGTTGTAGGACCTGTTATGATCTTACATTGAAAGACATGGGAATATTCTACGGACTTAAAACATTACCAGGCTACCTTCAATTTTCTTAGTAGCTGATGATTCTGAGCAAATTGAAATTCAATATCTAGGATATTTGTCTATAAAATAATAGTAATAATATTATCATCTTAGCATAGTCTTACAGAGCTGATGAAATGATATATTAAAAAATAAATTGGCACTACTTATATAAGAATTTTTCAGAATGAAACAACTATCATTTTTACTCTTGGGTGGTAAGTGATCTAGTCAGAGGAAGTAGAAAATTTGCAACCTTAGCATATAATTCTCACTATACAATAAAGGACCATTTCCAAGGCTAGAATTGTGCTCTCTTATGGAGAAATCTACCCAGCACCTCAACAGCAGCTCTTCATGGGAAAATGGGTAGAAACCTGAGAACAATAGGCAAATTCTGACTTTTATCCTGATGCACAAGGGCTTATTGATAGTTCCTAATAATCTGATAAGCTAAGAAAAAGTAGTCATTGGATTGGGCTCAAGGCATTAGGCATTTGGCTGCAGAAAGATTGTTTAAGTATTCTAGGAGTTAGCAGAGTGCATCATGAAATTCTGTAAGTCAGCTATGACCGCCCCCCTCAAACCAGTACAAAAAGCCTGAAGTTGGTTTAAGAACACAACGTACTTGATTTAACACATCCTACGAAAGAAAGACTGTTACCTCTTCTTATATTTTTCTGCCTCTACATCTATCTCCCAGAAATGATGTTTCAGGATAGCTCAGTGTTAATATCTCTGACTGAACATTGGTCCCTATGCCGGGAAGCCAAGAGAGAAAATGAAATTAGGTCTCATTGTGTCTTCCATAAAGACTGAAATTTATACTGATCAAGCATTGCTGAGCTTTCACTTATACTCCAATCATTTATCAGGTCTCCCTCCCAGTTCCTTCTACCAAAACAAAGCTTTCTTTACACTACCTTATCAAACTCCAAGCCTGGTTCAGCAGAAGCTAAAGATTATATATTACAGCTGGTTTTTTTTTTTTTTTTCTTTCTTTCTTTTATATATGCTGGAATTAGTAGTGTGCCTTAAAGTTTTTTTTTTTCCTTCTTCTTCTTTCTTCAGGCTTGAATTTATGGCAAAACAAAATTTAATGCATATTAGGAATGAAATGTGTGGCATTGCTTTCCTCATTGACCATCATTTCAAGATAGACTCTAATTCTAATAAAAACAACAGGTAGTAAACTTAAACGTTCAAAATTACTTATACCTTTCCCTTTTAAAATAAGAACATCAAATCCATTCTTATGTGAAATCCCTGAACATGAGCTGCTTTCCCTACCATCCAGGGATAGGTGCTCCAGCACAGTGTCACACATGAAGACTCAAAGCTTCTCAGTCCAAGCTGTCTCGGGTGTAAATTGTTCTAAATAAATAGACCTGAAATCCTCACAGCTAGCATAATGAGGAAACTTTCTTTGGTTTTATTCATTACACAATTCTTAAGATATCTAACTTGCTTTACTAGAAAAGATTTTTAGATATGACCATCTAAGACACAATTTAAAGTTGGATGTAAAGGAAAGTTAATGTTATTTTCTCTGTATAGATGACCTGAAAATCCGGGAAGCAATATTGCTAAAATATGTAACCTTACATTAAAATTGATTATAATGAAAAGATTTCTAAAGTAGATTTAAACATAGCAACCCTCTAATATAATCTCCAAACGGCAGAGCTAGAAAGTATTGAAAAGCCATCTTAACATTGCTTTTGATTTCACCATCAGGACCAAGGTAAAAAGACCAGATGTCTCATCTTGACAGCCTAATCCTTGCTCCTTTAATGGGTTGGCATTGGCTTCACTGAATTTTGTCAGAGTGTGACACATTCTAATGTTATTTCCCACCCATTCGCCCTCTCTGCATCTTTGTCTCCTTCCTAGGTTGGCCCCTCTGTCCTTTTATGCTGCCTGTACATACAGGCTCATCAAATCCCCATCAACTCCAGGGCAGCCCAATCTGGCAACTGGTTGGTATATTCAAATGATCAAACCTTTTGTTTTGTGCCAGGGTTATGAAGCCAACCACCTGGTTCTAAAACATATCTACCCAGAGCACAGAAAGCTGTGAGCAATCTGGATGCCATTTTTGTATGGTGCTGAACTTCCTGTAGTACTGTTTTGCTTTAAATAGTTGAGCCTTTTTCTTGTGTCTAAACTTGTTTGTCTTCCAATTATAAATTTTTACCTTGTGATCAATTAGAAATATCTGATGGACAAAGATCAGCTGAGGACAAAAAAGAGACTGAAAGAGTAAGCGAGTTTGTTGTCTTTTCAATGACAAAGAAGTACCAAAGTTGAATAAGTTCTAAGATGTAAGAGATAATATTTCATGTTTTATAGGAAGTATTAAATGACAAGGTAGTTTTTGTTCTTCATTTTATTTGAAAATGTCTATACATAGAAAAATTGTAAACCATGTTACTGTATATTTAAAACTTCATTTAAAACTGTAGTAATACAAAATAAATATAAAATAAACCCTCTATAATAACTTGAAATCTCATTCTTAAAAAGTTTTCTGGGGTTTTGAAGTACAAAATGAGTATAATTGCTATCCAATTTTATATGATATTGCCTTTTCTTAGAAGAAAAACGATCAGAGAAAACTAGAGAAACCCAAAATATTTTTATTACATTTTTTAAAGGCCTTGAAAGTATCCAAATGCATAAATTGAAGTTAAAAATTTTAATATATGAGAGTGTCAAAAATGATGTTGGCCTTTGAAAATCTAAGCAGAAAACTCAGTAGAACCTCCCTGGACACCTGAAATTTAGACTTAAGAGAAATTAAATAGGTACTGGTTCCAGCAATGGTTTGTGTTTGTTATGCAGAAATAGAAAACTAATACTCAAATCACAGTATTATAGGGAATGTAGCTCACATATAATATTCTACTTAAATATAACTTGCATAATCAAGAAATAAATACTTGGACTTGAGTCATTATCAACTTAGAATCTTTAATCTATTACATAAGACATAGATTTCATGTGAATCTCTGAAATACTTTCAATGTTAAAACAACTTCAACAGTTTTATGTATTATATCCTCTCATATTCTACTGTAGCTCAGAGACTATGAAAGTACAGTCTGTTTCCCATATGAAGTGAGTGCTTGGAAATTTAATCTTGGTCATTTAAAACACACAAACTAAGATTTTAAAGAACTTAACTAACTCAATCCCTATAATGTAAATTTTATAAGTTATTTAAATAAGTGAGCAGGGAAGAAAAGGGGATTGTATGTTAGAATGCCAAAAATTAACTACTGCCCATTTTCATATTACAATAGATGACACTGGCTCTAGTAAGTAGTATAGCTCTCTCTTAGATTTCAACTGCGTTGGAACTTGTGCCTTGCATATTTAAGAATTTCCAATTATTCAGGTAACACAAGAAGTGATTTTATTCTAGATGAAGATATGGACACTAAGTTGTAAGCCTCTCCTTTGACGCTACACCACTGTTAACATAACTTGAAATGAAACTTAATTCACTGAAAAAATATATGAAGAGACCCTTTTGTTTCTTGAGTTTCATTGAGTTTGGGGAATTATTTGGCTCATTACCTTTGTAGCATTCTGAATTCATATTGATACAGTCCCTTTCTCTGTTATGAAGTAAACTTCACTGTGAGTCCAACTTTTGGTAAGTAGGTACCGTATATGAATGCTGCAAAGTCAGTGTCCCTTTACTCACCAAGAACTTGCAAAAACACTTAATACAAGCGTCACTGTCTCTCAAAGAACAAGCCCAGAGGCCCTAACTAAGTAGTTAGTGCAAATTAATTTTGGAAAGATTTTCAAATTATCCTATCTAGGGAATTTACAAAGCAAATGCCCACAGAGAGGTAGGATGACTTTTACAATTTCAGGCAGCCTTATTGTTCACAATTCTGGATATCTTCATTTAGAAGGTAGCTAAGTTAACTTTATTTTACATTGAACTTAATATTCAAATTGAACCTTCCAAACTGTTTTCTAAACAGGAGTAGCTAGCCATTGCAATCCTTAACAGAAAATGAGAAACTCTGTGTCATAATTCCTCAAAAATGTTTCAAGGAACAATAATCCATTGTGTCAGCCTTCACCAAGGAGAGAGCCATGAAAGTGGCACCAAATTCTGCTGAGTGGACCTGTTTTGTGTTTTGTACATATTTTAGTCTGAACTGAACATGTAGTTTAGGGATTGCCATGTTCAACTTGCTTAGTCAAATGAAAGATAAAAAGTAACTTTTTAAAAACATGAAGACCCCTGTTATATACTCAGAGAAAATAAATATTTTTCTTCTTAAGTAATGGGACAAAATAAATAAATAAATGAACTGTGGGGCATTCACTCAATTCATAATGAGCAAATTCTATGTTTAAATTCCCTCTTGCATGTTTAAAGTCACATAGTCTTAGACAGGCATGGTGGCACATGCCTGTAATCCCAGCACTTGGGAGGCTGAGGCAGGAAGATCGGTGTGAGTTTGAGACCAGCCTGGGCTATGAAATTGAGCTCAAGGCCAGTCTGAACTGCATAGCAAGACCCTGTCTCAAAAGGACAAAAAAAAAAAAAAAACATAGTCCTGAAATAAATTTTTGAATTTTAGAACTTCAGTTTACCAATGCGTAAATCTGAATCATCATAATTTATTTTTAAATGCACATTACTTGCATTTATTTGCTTCATAGTTTGCAGGTAGGACTTATTTTCTTAGTTCTTATCTCAGTGGATTAATAGGTTTTGGATTATCACCTCTTTGGCATTACTCATTCAGTTAAAGAGAACATTTACCTTGCAATGCCCGTGGTATAGAAACGTGGTGTAATAACTTTAGGACAAAATGTCAACTTAAGTCTCCAAAGCAGTCATTATTAAAGTAATAATAATTAAATCTGTAACCTTGAAGCTCCTGTGTGTAACTGAATTATCTTCATTTAGTTGTTTATCTTTCTGGAAACTATCCTCCTAAGCTTAAAGAAGCTAAAAAGCAAAGTCTGCTTAATAAATAAATAAATAAATGAATAAATAAATAAATAAATAAAATTTAAGAGTAAATATTAACTATCAACATTAATCACTCAGCATTACTATTCAGAGAGGACTATAGTATATGTGATCTTCATGGGTTTTACTAATTGTTCCTATTAGTTAAGTGTGAAATATTCCTGCATTTCCGTAATGCGTGGCCATGGTGAAAGACAGTGGATGGGACCTACCAGTACAAATAGGAGCCGCACCTCCCAGCCTAATTTCCTCATATATGAAAGACTCACGTACATAACTAGTGCCTATGTCATGTGAGAGTTGTTTCAGTCAAGAAGCATTTGCTTCATAAATCAAATACCTAGCTAGCTCAATGTGTTTCTTCCCTTAAGCCATTTGAGTTTTAGATCACAGACTACAGTGGCATCTTAGAAAAGGGAGACATAGAATTTTACCAAGTAGTCATGACAAAAATGCTACTTCAGCAAAAAGTGTAAATGGATCTTGGAATAAGGTGGACATTTATTTTTTGTATGTTTTAGACAAGGGTCTGCAGCATGTTCAGAGTCTCACTATTAGATCAGATTCGTAGTGTTCCACCTGTGCACAGCCTTCCAAGAGCTGGGATTACAGGTGCATACCACCATACCAGTCTCAATTGCCATCTGAGCACTACCCAGAGCCAGGGCAAGGGCCAGTATGATAGGCCCAGAGATTGAACCCTCAACCCCTGTGCCAAGTTTTAAAGCTTCTGAAGATTGAAACAGGCTGACAGGACTGATGAGAAATAAAAGGAATGAAACAAAATCAATGCTTTAGCAAAGTGACTTGATTTCTTACGTGTAACTCCTTTCTACAACACCAAGATAAATGAATGACTTTAATACCCTGCTTCCATTTTTTTTTTCAAAGAAATAGACTAAAGGAAAAAAGAAGATTTGTGGAAAATATGATTACATAAGCAGACATATATGTCATTTGCATATCTTTATATACTATTACATATATGCATGCATGAATGTTGAAATTTAACTACATTAAAGATTCTCAATTTAAATATACCACTTTTGCAAATCACTAAAAATCTTGAATGGTTCATGATAAAGAAACACAAAGGAAATGATTCAAAGAGAACTGCATAATTTTCTCCCAATAAGAATAAAAATGTATTTGTATATTTTGTTTATAAATAAAATCATTCAGAAAATCAAATTGATACTTTATGGAAGCCTTTGAAATGACTTGCAATCAGTTTCAATTTATGACTGTTCTCTTTTAAAATGTCAGATGTTGTGGACATAGTGCTACATCCTGGTCACATGAAAATGTGAAGACGAAGTTTCTCAGTATCTTTATTACTTTTATCATTACATATACAAAACACCAAACATCTATGAATCAAAGAAGAACTAGTTTATTTCAGCTCAAAGTTTGTAGAGGTTTCCTCTCTCCACTTATATTCCGTACAGGCTGTAAACCTATTGATTAGTACCTCACACTCCCAGGTGGGGCTTCCCATTATCCAACTCAGAAATATGCGAAACCAATCTGTTGACTAATTTAGCACCAGGTACCCATAATCCCTGTGTCATACACACTAGATCCAATTAGCTCCCCAGAGCTCCTCTGATGGCATGAGGCTTTGCGGGTGGATGCGTAGGTACAGGTCATAACACTTAACCTTGGGCTTTTGAGCTGATGCTGATGTTGTCTTCAATACAAGTGAAACACATGATTATACAAAGAGATGATTTATTATTTATAATGAACAAAAATGCATAATAACATTTTTTCTTCATGTGAGAATATCCAATATTTTACTTTTTATAATAAGGTTGTTCACTGTTATTCATTCACACATGATTATTTGCTCTCTATGTCTAGCCAGGAGAAACTAATATTCAATACAGATTATGTCATTCAATAAGATTGTCAAAAAGTAGTTTTATCATTCCCTTTATAGAAATGAAGGAATCAAAGCTTCAGAGAACCAAGGTCACATAGATCTTATGTGTTAGAACAGAGACCTACCCTGGCAGCAAGGATAATTATAGTTTGCCTTGACAACAATATGTAAGCAGGCTTTCTCAATTCATTGTTTTAATAACCATGAAAGAGAAGACTATAGCATACAATGGATATGTGGGTAAAAATATGTGTATTACAGTAGAGGACACATTGCTATTATTCCTCTCTCTCAAAACACACACACACACACACACACACACACACACACACACATGCTTCAAGCTTTGTTATTCCTTCATGCGAGAACAGTTTTGAAAGCCTTCTTTCAGATATTTCTCAGAGTATGACTGATAATAGGGGAACTTTGCTGACAAGCACCATCCAGAAAGACAGACTCCTAAACACGTTATGATGCAGTCTCCCTACCTTATTCACCACACTTTGTATTCATCATAAGCATTCACCATAGTTTTTTATCACACGTCATATTATTGTCATTTCATATTTATACACGAGAACCCAACACACACAGAACCATGAAACCACTTTCTCGAAGTTACTCATCTTTCAAAGCCCCACAGGCTATATGGTCTATTAGCATCTCTTCCCAAAACTTGAAGCATGACTAAGAGCCCCTAGTTTTGGAGAGCTACAAGCACTGAGAAAAATATCAGAAGCTTTACTCTCATTATGTCATTATTAACAATATAAAGTAGAATCATTGGTGCCAAAGAGCTGGCCTGTTTGTAACTCCCCAAAGAGTTTATGCTGGGAGAGGGAGATCAGGTGAAAGAGAGAGAGAGAGAGAGACAGACAGACAGACAGACAGACAGACAGGCAGACACAAAGAGACAAAACAGAGAGACAGAGAGTCAGAGAATTCTTTTTTCATTTTTAACAAGCAGAGCATCTTTATTGAAGGAAAGAAAGCTACTGTCTGAGAGAGAGATAGGATGGGGGTCCTGAATGGGTGTCCCCAGGAAGCTATCTCTTCCAGGGACTTTTATAGAGGAAAACTTTGTGATGAGGTAGATCGAAGGTTGTGGAGAAGACATGGGAACCCCTTTATGTGGGCATGAGGTGGGACAAATCTGTAGTCAACCAATGAGATTACAAGCGCCATTACTCAGTAAAATAGATTAAGTCTAAGCTCTTCTTGTTGGGGTTGACTTAGTGACTCAACTGGGCTCTTTTAAGGTGATTGATACCTAGTTTGAACATCAATCCCTGATGCCCATCCCTAGGGAAGTATATAGTTGCTTTTGTTTACTCTTACCTTGAGATCTAGAGGGACTCATAAAGGAGTCCAAATGCCTGAGTGTTAGCTCAAATGCTCATGCTTTGATTAAAACATAAAAGGCCAGTTTATTTGAACTGCTAATAGGCCTGCAAAATTTTCTGACTAGTCTTTTCATAATTACAAACTTAAAAAGGTTATTATCTTCCAGATCTATCTGCTAATGTCTCTGTTACGGTTTATGTCTAGTTGTCACACCAAAGCCTCATGTACTCATTGGGCAGAGACTTCTATAGATTGAGACTTGACTCATGAGTCCTTGGGATTATGTGTTTTAGTACTGAAGGGATTATTGGTCTGAATAGGGCTGGGACTATGGGTGTTGTCTAGGGTAGATATCCTAAGGCAGAGGGCCTGATAGGAATGTAAAGAGAGACAGAGAGACAGACTACAGCTGTTGCTCTTTGCTTCCCTGTTTGGTTGGCTGCTTCTGCCACCATTTTGTTGCTGTTCCACCACTATGAACTGGATGCTCTCTGCCCTGTTCCACTCAGCCTTGGGCCAGCTGAATATGGACTGAAACCTCCATGAACTGTGAGCTAAATAAACCTTTCCTTCCTTCATTTTGAGTGTCAGGTATTTGTCCCACCAACGATAAAAGAGTAACTAAGACAGAATTTGGTACCAGAGAAATGGGGTCATTGTTGTAACTATACCTGACTATGTGGATTACAAGCTTTTGGGAATGGCTTACGGGAAGAGATAGGAAAAGTTCAGAGATGTCAGCTAAAAACAAAGCACTAGAATGGCTTCAGCTGTTCAGCTTGGGCGATTCTGGTCAGAGCTTAGACCAGAGACTGACACAATGTCTGCCTGTAAAGACCATGCTGAGGAGGTTTCTGCGGGATAAAAGGACAGCATTGGTCATTGGACTCCAGATGATTTGTGCTATGGATTGGCTGAAAGTCTGTTGGAATTTTGCTCATGCACAGAGACTTTGCTTCAGACTGAGATTCAGCATGGCGGACTAATTAATCTTTCAAGAGATATTTCAAAGCAGCAAAATATTGGGAGAGTGGCGTAGTTGTTACTGGTGGCTTTTAGCCAGATTTATGTTGAAAATCAAGAGCAAAGAGCCAAGAAGGACGATTTAAAATATTGTGAGTCTGGCCAGAAAGTAAGCACCAGGACAGCTGCAGACTGCAAAGATGGAGGTAAAAGGATTTCCATTGCTCAGAAGGAACCAAAGAATCAAAAGGATGGCCTGAGGGCATTACAAGAGGTGGCAGCTCTCCATCCTTTGCAGCCTCAGAATTGCAAAAGAGAGGTTTTGACTTAGAAGAAAGCTACAAAAATTCAAGTAACAGAATGGCGGCAGCAGCCAAACCAGGTTCCAAAAAGGCGCTGGCAGGGAGAATTTGCTCCTTTGAATCAAGGTCAAAGTGCTCATCAATCTAAGCACTCCATTCGTACAGTCAAGAGAGAAGGAAGGCTTGATACTGCTCTAGCTCGCAGCAACCCTTGGCATCATCCACATAAGTGTATGCAGAATGTGGTAATTCTGAGGTTAAGAAGGCTTCCACCTCGATTTCAGAAGAAGGCCTGGGAGGCCATGCTGTGGGACCCTTAGAGGGAAGTGTGTAAAGCTGGGTGTGAGAAGCCTGTTCAGTGGAAACCTCAGAGATTTGGAAAGGCCAGGAACATGGATCGTGCTAAGAGGGATCAAAGTTGGCCTAAGAGAAAAGCCATGGGAATTACCGCCAAGTGTGCCATGGGAGCGGAGTTGCATGATGCTCACAACGCAGTGTAAACTGCTGCAGATGCTCCAGCTGGAACTATGGGATTTAATGTTTGCCCTGCTGGAGTTTTGCATGTGTTCGTCCCAGTGTTTTGTATTACCCTGTTGTTTGCAACTTTTGGAATTGTACTGTTGATCTTATGCCTTTGAATGTTGGATATGTTTAACTCTTCTATTGTACAAGGGCTCACATTTGAGAGTTTGCCTTGGATCTTGGAGGACACTTGGGATTTGGACTTTTCAGCATTGCTGAAACTATTGGGACTTTGGCATCTCTTCCAGATGGACTAAAATGTCTTTTGTAAAAAGAGACATATATGAGACTTCGGAGGTCCAGGGGTGGAATGTTATGGTTTATGTCTAGTAGTCCCCTCAAAGCCTCATGCAGTCATTGACCTGGGACTTCTATAGATTGAGAGTTGACTCATTAGTCACTGTGATTACGTGTTCTAGTACTGATGGGATTATCGGTCTGAGTAAGGCTGAGACTATGGGTGTAGTCTAGGGTGGATATCCTAAGGCAAAGTACCTGATGGGAATATAAAGAGAGACAGAGATACAGACTCATACTGTTGCTCTGCTGTCCTGATTGATTGGCTGCCTCTGCCACCATTTTGTTGCTGTGCCACTGACATGAACTAGGTCATGGTGTTTGTGTAAAAACCTATTTTAACTAAGATTAAGATCTACCTACCCAAGATAAAAATGCTTGATGTATATTGAGGGCCTTTAGGAAGGACCTCTGGAGAGTATCTCTGACTGCCGATTCACAGCTATGACCTGTTACAGCCTGAAGAACTTAGATGAGTCATTGTGTATGGTTCCCTTACAGCAGTTCGAGTTACTTCTTCAGAGGGGGAAATGTTGCAGGTATCTAAGTTAGATAGAAATATTATAGGCAGTTAGGCAGGGCCAGGCCCTCAAGGATGACTTTACATCTAGAGACAGATACCCCTCCACCGTGGGCCCGATCTCAGGACAGAGTTTTAGAGAAGCACTTGTTGATCTTAGCTTGCTCAAAGTAAAGAAAGTCTTTCATCAGAAGTAGAGAATGGAAGTGCTGAAAAGAGAAGAAATTTAGTGCAATTGCACTTGGTTATAAGCCCAGCCTTCAGAAGGCAAAGTCAGGATGATTACCAGAGTTCAAGGTCAGCTTGAGCTCAGTAGGGAATTCAAATCTGGCTTGAACTATGTAGCAAAACCTTGTAAATAAATAAAATCAACAAAAATAAGAAAAAGAAACAAATTTAACATTATACATATCACATAGCTTTTTCAGAAAGATGCTAGAATTCACTCTATAGCAAGAATGTCAGAAATCATGAGGGCAGTAGTCTATTATGGCTAGATCTTTAAAAAAGTGGTAATAAAGATAACTGGGATTATGGCCACAAGGATATTTTATATTAGATATAAAAGACATTTTCTTATTGAAATCTTGAAGGAAGCAAAAGATATTTTCTACTGCAAATTTTGCTTAACACTTGAATTATTTTTGTTGTAATAAAATGAGGTCAATCAGTGCTAAAATTGATGAAATAAACAAAAATATTTTGTCATGGTGTTTGTGTAAAAACCTATTTTAACTAAGATTAAGATAACTCAGAAAAAATATAACTCAGACTAATATAACCTTGAAACAAAAATGACAGAATTCCTACATAAATATAAATAATTAAGTTCATGCATACATATGTGAAGTATTTGCACATTATAATATGTTATTTGGTCATTATGTCTGAATTCATGTCTTTTAATTTCAAACACCTACTTAATCTACCTCCTTGAATATATCATGCCCTAAATACATTAGGTTTTCTTTTCTTTTTTAAAAGAGTCTCATTTAGTTTCAAGAGTATTCTTTTATTGTTTCATTTTTTAATTCATGTTTCTTAAGCCCAGTAAACACCTCCACTCCCTGTTTGCTGCATCAGCTTTGTGTGTTGTGAGGACCTGATGGTAACATGTCAGGCGTTCCTATCTTTGTTTAATCAGAAGATACAATCAGCTATTCCACTTCTGGGCACTTTCCCAAAAGAACTGAAAATATCACACCATAGTGATATATGTGCACTCTTGTTTATAGATAGGAGCACAATTTGTCATAGTCACATCTTAAAAACAACCAAAATGTGCATCACCTGAGGAATGGATGAAAATGATGTGGTACTTTTATATAATGGAATATTACTCAGCTATAAAGAAAGACAAACCCAAAGCCTTCATAGGTAAGTGGATGCAACTAGAGGCTATACTCATAAGTGAAATAAAGCAGACCCACATATGTAAATATCATATTGTCTCCCTAGTGTAAGAATCCGAAAGAAGAAATAAAGCACAAATGTTATAACAGATATAGTAAAATGAAAAGAAACAAAGCTTTAAGATTACACAATGAAGAGGAGAGACAAGAGAAAAGATAAGGAAAAGGGTAGAAGGAAAAAATATACAAGTATGTATTCAGGATGGCGGAGGTGATTGCACTAAAAATTTCCATCAGATTTTTTTAAAAATAGCAATTAATGTGTAGAATTTTTATCTTGACTGTGTCTTTTTTAAATGTATTCAGTACAGGATCACCTACACAGATCACTCATAGTGATCTTTCTGTTTTCTCTTTTCAGCCTCCCAAGCGCTGGGATCACAGGCACATGACACTACATCCAGTCTCAGTCACCATTTCAGTGCACTTTGAGGGGGACAGTACCATGGTCCTTTGTCTGCCTAAGCAGGGGCTTTAATCTGCTGAGCTATCTGCTAGGCACAACACCTTGATTATACCTATATACTGATATCTATATCTAAGCAACTACATCAAGGACAGTCATGTGTAGTACAAAAGTACAAAAGCCATACTTAAGTGCCTGTCATCTTGGTCTTTTAATTGTCTACCATTTCTAATATCATATCTAGTATTACTGTATTTTCTTTAAATTTTTAAAAGTAGTAAAGAAGGAACAAAATGACAACAAAATAAAGTTTCTTGAAAGCAAGTGTTAATACTTGATCATATATCCAACCTTACTTAGCTATATATGTTAATCTGAACAACAGATTTGGCAATAAAAATAGATAATATGTCTACCATTATTAGTCCTATTTTGAAAATCTGAAGCATAGGTACTGCTGTATGTTACCCTGTTTTCATCTTTGTTTCTTATTTTTGTCCTTGCTTTTCTTTTTACTCTTCAAAATTAAATTAAATTTTAAAATAATCAGAAGATGTGTGTAGTAAGTAGATTTCTTATATTTGTAAACTTCTATTTTCCCCAGCTAATTTTCTTCTGTTTAATTGTATAGTCCCACACTCATGTTTTAAAAAAGGAATCATGAAATGTACTTTTATATTTTCAAGTATATCCAGTTTCTCTTAGGTTTATTAACCACTTGTATTTATTTTTTTCTGAGAAGTATCTATTTCACTTTCCATGTTTGATTTGGTCCTAATTTTCTTAGGCTCTTTATTTAGTCTAGATATTAGTCGTTCAAGGTATAGCTGAGAATTTTTTCTATTTCTATAGATTATTTCATCTCTAGATATTTTTATTGCTATGCAGAAGCTATCTTTTATAAAAAATATGGTATGATTACATTTGTTGGTACTATTTCTTGTGCAGTTGAAGGTCTGTTTAGAAAGTCTTTGCCTGTGTATATGGTTTTAAAAGTTTTGCCTAATTTGTTTTTAGTAGATTTAATATTTTTGTTTCAAGGCTTTGATAAATTTTGATTTTAACTTAGTACATGGTAAGATATCTTAGAACATGGTGAGATACATAGGTCTAGATTCAATGTTTTTCATGACCACAGACAGCTTTCCCAACATGATTTGTTAAAGAGATTATCTTTTCACCAGGATCCGTTTTGGACCCCTTTCTCGAAGAACAGGGAGTTGAATATACCTACAGTTGTGTCTGCATTCTCTATTCTGTTCCATTTATTATTATTTTTCCCCACTACTATGATGTTTTAGTATTGTAGCTTTGCGCTACAAATTGCAGTCCCAGATTGTGATGCCTCCTCCCTTGGTGTTGTTACTCAGGATTGATTTTGGTATTCCGTGTCTTTTCTACTTCTTCATGAATTTAAGATTATTTTCTCTAGCTCTGTGAGGGATGTTATTGTTATTTTTATTGGTTTTTTTTTTTTTGTATATTGGTTTTCAGTTATGCTCATTTTGACTATCCTGAGTCTCCCTAGCACAGAATAAAGAATATTTTTCAGTTTTCTGATGTCGCATTCATCTCAGTTTTCAGAGTATTTTTTTCCCTAACATTCTGCTCTATATACCTAACTTTCTTGGTTAGGCTAGTCCTAAGTATTCCTAAGTATTTGATTTTCCTAGATGCTAATGTAAAAGATTTTGTTTCCTCCTCCTCCTGCTGCTGCTGCTCCTCCTCCTCCTCCTCCTCCTCCT
>PVJA010036591.1:0-20979 GCA_004027025.1 Myocastor coypus
TTTTTTAATCTTTTATTTATTTACTACAGGGCCTCACTATACAGCTCAGACTTGTAGTAATCCTCCTGTTTTAGGCTCACCACCACCACTGGGGTTACTGATGTGAACTGCCATGTCTAGTGTTGTTGACCAGCTCAGCAAGATTGCATGAAGTGCCAGGGATTGAACCGAGTCCTTGAGCTTGTCAGGCAGGAGCTTAGACAACTGAGCTATCTCCCCAGGCCTGTCCTCTCCTTTCCTCTCCTTTCCTTTCCTTTCCTTTCCTTTCCTTTCCTTTCCTTTCCTTTCCTTTCCTTTCCTTTCCTTTCCTTTCCTTTTTTCCTGATTTTTTCGTTTTACTCCCTCCCTGCCTCCCTCCCTTACTTCCCTCCTCTCTCATTTCTTTAATCAACCACTTATCCATCCACATGTACAGATTTAGTCCTTTGTGTATACATCTTACCAATTCTTTCTTAATTTACCTTTTTGGGCATATCAGTATTTATGGTTGAGAGTCAATGTATGCATATTGTGACTCACAATTAGAGTAGTAGTTAAAAGAGCAACCTGTGTGCTGTTCTGCTGTGCTTCTTATCTCATAGAACATCAAACATTAAAATTGCCATCGGTTCCTCCTGAAAAGATGATAGAAACATATTTGTTAGTAACATTTTGATAATAGCTACATAGACATATTTATCATGCCGTTGTGTCTTCTGTATCTTCATTTGCAGAAGAACATTTTATTTACATTGTCAAGTAAGAGGGTAGCAATTTAAGCGAGACTCGCAATTTACCACTTGTTTTGCTTTCTAAGGCAAGGCTTGAGAGTTGCATTTTTTTCCTCTGAAATGGATTTAGTATCATTCCCAGAGATTTGTCTGTCTAATATCTATATCTATGCCCTAGTAATATGTCACCTTGCTCTGTACCCTGGATCCTTTTCCATGACTCAAGAAGCTGAGTGGATTCCTATCCGCCAGGACTTGCAGCATGTCTAACAGCCTCCTGACTGTATAGGCTTCAGCCTGTCATTTATGCATACAGAATTCATGTGACCAAGTGCAGGAAATCTTTCTTCTGAATGTGCATTTCACAATCAAAACAAGACATGCCAAGATGGCAAGGAGACTTTTGTGCAAAAGCAGCATGAATCTGAACAAAATTGGGCAAAGCTTAAAATCCTGAGCTTAATGGTGAAGAACACAGGCCTTGGGGTGGGAGTGAACTCACGTTACTGCTTCTTTGTCATGTGACATTAGGGCAAGTCATTCTCCGAGCTTCGGTTTCCTGGTTTTTAAAATGGAGGTAATATTAGACTCTGCCTTACAGTGGTGTGGTGAGGCTCAATGACAACAAATACCTTTACAAATCACTGAGGAGAGAATACAGAATGATAAGCATCAGTGCTTAGCACATGGAGTCACTTGATAAGCAAAAGTGTTTCTAGTATTGTCCCATAGATGCATTGGCTGTTAGTCTGTCTGTGGTACGGTACCATCAAGTGAGGTCCAGCAGTTAAGGGCAGTGAAGGACCATGGGTGATGACTGTTTTCTGATTTCTTTGGATGAAGACACTCAGACTGAGGAAACAGAGTAAGCAACCTGGAGGAAGAATGCTTTTGATTGTTTTGATTCCCGGGTTTATTAGGGCTGCTGTGAAAAAGAGTACTTAACATGCAGGTGGATTGCCTAAGGGGAATGCATTGCATCACATTTCTGCAGGCTGGAATCCAGAGTCTATGCTGTCCTAGCCACCATCCCTTTGAAGTCTCTATGGGAGGAGCCTTCTTTACCTCTTCCAGATGTTGGTAGCTCCAAGTGCTGCTTGTTTGCAGTGATAGCATTTGAGTCCCTTGCCTCTGTCATGGGCGATGCGATGCCGCCTGTGGGCACTGTGCTCAGCTATTCCTCTTCTATTCCACTATGGCCTTATCTTAGCATCAGTAATGACATGTGTGATGGTCCCATTCTCAATTGAGGTCGTATTCCCAGTGGCCCAGGTTAGGACTGCATCTTGCCTTTGAGGGAGAATTCAGCCCCTAGCCGATTAAGATCCTACAGAGTGCTCTGTGCTAAGCTTCATCCAGAAGGACTGCTGGGAAAGACAGTGGAATGAGAGCTTCAAAGTGAGAGCAATGACAGAATGTCAGGTTTAGAAGCAGAAAACCGAGGACACATAGGGCAAGCAACTGGAATGCCCTGGTGAGTGAGCATGGGAGTGGAAGTAGCTGGCCCTCTGCTAATTGGGGTCACATCGCCTCTCTTGCTGTGTATTCCTACTTAGGGAATGGCTCAGCAGCATGCAAGCTGAGTTAGGATGGGTTCTGTTCCTCCATCTCCTCAGTGAGATACTCTGACTGCTGTTCCTTCTATCAGTCTCCATGGCTGTCAGTCTGGCCTCTCCCTGCACACCTCCTCCTGGGAACGTGGCTATGATTACTTCCTAACTTGTTTCTCTGCTTCTTGTCTCATTCTCTGTAGTACTGCAAGTTTGTCTTTGTCAGTCCCCTGTCAATGTTCTTTTAATACTTGTCCAATACTTTCATGATGAAATGCAAACTCCTCCGATTTAACACAGGGGCCTCAAGTGCCTTCCCCTGCCCTTCCTCTGGACACCATTTCCCTAGGCAAAGCCATGGGCATACTTCCAGGCATTCATGCAGAGCTGCCTACCATTTGTAGCACCTTGCCTGACCTGTTCTGAGTCCTGACTCACAGACTTTTGGTACTTTCTCCTCTAGAGCAAGGCCTGCTTCCATTCTTTAGTTTCTCTGTCTTTTTGCCTCTTCTTGAACCTTTACTCAACAATTAGTACCATCCTCTAGCCTGCCATGACCTGCTTTCTGGCCTGGGAGAGATTCTCTAGCTTCCTGGTATAGAGGCACACTCAGTCTTCTACCTGTTGGGCAATGCCATGCACTATAATTGGTGATTAATGTGCTTTTCCACACTACCTCTCAGTGTGTATTTGACAAGGCCCGTGGCTCATGACTCTCTGTAGCTCCATGCAGAGTTCTGGGTCTAACCCAGGGCCAGAAGCCAAGAAGTATTCCTAGGAGGGCAATAGGAAGGCCGCAGGCAGGCCAAGCTCATGATCTGGGTGTGACCCGGGAGACGATTGACTCCCTAATGTCATCTGGCAAAAGTGCAGGTAGAAGCTGTGACAAAGAGGACTTGAATGCAGTGGAGAGATAAGGGAGAGAACTTTGTAATTGTTGCCTCAAGCCTCGCTTTTGGGGGGTTCTGTCAGAGACCATACGGAGTGCTCACTTTTCTGTATTTTAATTCACCTTTTGCGAAGTCTAATTATTGAGCATACATTAAATAGAAGACGGGCAGCTAAAATTTGGAGTAGACAATCACTTTGTAAACATTGTGTGATAGGTAGGGATGGCTATTACACAGGAACGCTCAGTACCAATTGAAGCTCAGGCGACTTTAGCCAAGCAAATCAATGCAAGTTAATCTTTCAGTGTCAGCTGGCTGAGTTTTGGACTAGTGATGAATGCCTTGACTAGAAAGATGAAATACTGGAATGCCAGCCAGTGCTCTGACAACTACAGATGGTGCCAATTACTGCCAGTGGAGCCTGTCCTGCTGTGAGCCCAAAATGTCTGATTTGTGGCCACAGGAAAATGAAAAAGAGACCTTCCTGCTGGGTCTGTCACCTGTCCTTTGTTGTTTTGCAACCAAAATTGCACTCATGTGTGGTGATGGTGTGGAGGCAGTGTTACTTGTGTTAATTACATGCTTGTGCTAATTGCCAAGCATATGCCTGATAAGGTGGAGCAAGCCACTCCCGAGGCTGGCCACATCCCCACGCCTTATTTCTAGCAAATAAAAGGCTCTCAGGAAATCACTCTGCAATATACACAGACGCAAATGAAAATATCCCAAATGCTCAAGATTTCCATATGATCTTGCATTCATGGTGTCACGTAGTGTAACATTTGCAGAAGCTGATATTGTGAATGGGAGCTCCGTGCTTCTGCCCATAACTAAAGTCGTCCCATGATTAGACCAGAGTAACATGCAAACGCTGCTTGTCTGTGTGGTATCTGAGCACCCAGGATCCTCTGTTTCAGTCTTTCCCAGGGGGAACAGTTTTCACTTACCCTGTGAACACAGCTCATGTTCCCATACTTCACATCTTCATTATAAGAGTGACAATGTAAATTTTTTGAAAATATAATAAAATTACCAGCACACCTTTTTTATTGTCACCCACACTTGCTTACTGACATTGTCTGATGTGTAATGTATTACACCAGTTTCTTTACCTATACTATCCTTAACTTTGTAGTAAATCTTCCTGAGAGGTTTAACTATCCAGCTTTACAAATGAGAGTCTTGAATAGTAAACATGTTTAATGGTTTAATGAAGTCCACAAAATTGTCACATGATACCAACTGGATTTGAAGACAGTTCTCCAAACCTTAATAACTATACTCAGGAAGAGAATGTCATCTTTTTCCTGTGTAAAAATTTCAAGCATAAGGTGTTCTGTTAATGTTGTAACAGGACACAGCTACTGCTTTTATTCTTTCCTCAAATGTGGGGTGAAGAATGGAGTAGCCAATTGCAAAACTTACCTCACAGAGCCCAGGATCACTGTTATCCCCATGGGGACACAACAGGTCAGCTCTTCTACTCAGATGTTGTCCTCCATCCAAGTATGATTTGCTGTGCCTTTCGACAGACCAGTAAAAATACGCAGTACAATTATCCCAGGTATGTTGTGTACACACATACATTTTCTTTCTTTCTTTCTTTCTTTCTTTCTTTCTTTCTTTCTTTCTTTCTTTCTTTCTTTCTTTCTTTCTTTCTTTCCTTCTTTCTGTGTTTTCTCCTTTCCCTCATCCAAGTTATCTTTCTCTTAAAACAGTGTCTTCCCTTTCGCAGTATCTATTTTACCTTATGAATTTTATGTACTCTTTAGATTTCTTGTACCAGGGAGACAATACAATGCTTATAAATATGGGTCTGATTTATTTCACTTATGAGTATGGTCTCTAGTTGTATCCATTTACCCATAAAAGCCTCAAATTTATCTTTTTTCTACCTGAGGAATACTCTATTGTTTAAAAATACCACATCTTTTTTATCCATTCCTTAATTGATGGGTATTTGGTTTGTTTCCGAGGTTTAGCCATGACAAATTGCACTCCTATAAATATGAGTGCACATATATTGCTTTGCCATGATGTTTCCATTCCTTCTAGAAAAATACTGAGGAGGGGAATAGCTAGATTCAGTGGAGCCTCTGATCCTAGATTTTGGAGGAATCTCCACCTTGTTTTCTACAGTGGTTTCACCACTCTACCACTAACTGTGGAAAAGGGTGCCTTTTCCCCCACAGCCCCTGCAGCATTTGTTATTGGTTGATTTCTTGATGATAGCCATTCTTTCTAGGGTGAGTTGGAATCTGATTGTTGTTTTAATTTGCATTTCTTGACTGACCAATGATGTTGAACATTTTTCATATATTTATTTCCCATTTGTATTTCCTCATCTGAGAAGTGTGTATTCATCTCAGATGCCATTTTTTTTAAATTGGGTCTTTGACTGTGGAGGACCTGGTCTTTAGAAATTCTTTATATGTTCTAGATGGAAAGCCTCTATTTGAGGGACACTAAGCTAAATTATTTTCACAATGCATGGGTTTTCTGACGATTTCTTCTGACATGCAGAAACTTTTCGACAAGATGAAATTACAGTTGTTGATTCCTTGAAGTATTTCCCATGAAGTTTGCCTTTTATTCATGAAGTCTCTTTCTACCCCTATGTCTTCAAGATTTCTACCTGCCTGCTCTTCCAGTAGATTTAATGTTTCTGTTTTAATATTTAAATCTTTAATCCATTTTGATTTTAGCTTAATGCAAGGTGATCAATGTGGTTCTGGTTTTGGGCTTCAGCATGTGGAAAGCCAGGTTTTGCTATTCTAGGTTTCTCCTAGCTCCAGATGAATTTTAGAAATACTTTATCTAGATCTACGCGGTACACTAATTGTATTTTAATTGTTTTTACATTTAGACTGTGTAATAAATTTGGGAGTTTGTAATACACTCTTTTAAAGGACATTCCTTCTGACATACTGCCAAAGTAGAAATGGAACTCAGGTCTCAAGATAACATAGCTCAGCAAAGAGTGGTGGGAGCCTGGAGAAAAGCATTCCTTTTCTGACAAAATTCTTCTTAAATAAACTTTAAGTACATTTCCTCCTTTTCCTGTTATCTTCTTTTACACATTTTTCCTTATTGAATTCAAATAATTATTTATTCCACTTGTACATTTATTTCTGCCTTTGTGATATTTACGGGAATTTGTCTGTAGTCATGTCACCTCTAATTGATTTTTTTCCATGAAAGTCACATAGATATTTACAATGCAAGTAACTGAGAATTATTTTGCTGGTAATGATTGAGACTTTTTTGCATAGACTAGCTGGACTGTTTTGATTTGTATTCTTGGCTTCTTCAAATTTCCAAGGTTGTCCTTTATACTATACTGAAGAACTAATAGGGAGTCACAATGGTTTTCTATTTTGGGGTGAAGTTTTATTTTATTTTATTTTATTTTATTGTTTCACAACTTTTGCTTGTTTGTTTATTTATTTATTTATTTATTTATTTATTTATTTATTTATTTATTTTTATGGCCAGCTCAGCCTGCCCTGAGGGCAGGGCTGGCGCAGCATGTGGTGCCGGGGATCGAACCGCGGTCCCTGTAGCCACCTAAGCTTTCCTAAGCAGGTGCTTTAGATCACTGAGCCATCCTTCTGGGCCCAATTTTTTTTATATAAAACACACTGCCTGGAGGAGAATAGGCCAGTTGTTTTCAGTGGAATCTGCATAGGGATTTTTTTCAGGAGTATCCAGCACCACTGAGAATTCATTGATCTGAAGGACTTACAGGATTTAACATGTATACAGTGAAGCTCACAGCCAACTTTATGATAGAAGATAGAAGCAATGATAGAAGAATAAAGGGACATGGCCAAATCAGTAGAGGACAGGAATATTAGAGACTGTACAAATCCAATTTCAGATTTCCTTGTTCTTCCTGCCTTGGGGAGGGGTTAAAGAGCCCCACTTACCCTGCAGTTGGAAAAGTGCTGAAGTGTTTCTACCCTGGGAAGCCTATCTGAAACTTAACACCTCAGGATTTTAGGGTCTGATTACATACTCACACTCTGCCCAGCAACTGTCAAAATTTCAGATTCCCAGAAAGAAAGCCTATATTCAGAGCTTAAGTTGGACAAAACAGCCTCATCACCTAGGGCAAGTTGCTTTTCAGCGTAAGGACCTGTTTCCTAGTCAAGCATTCAGACTCCACTCCAGGGCCAACATTATGAGGCAGTGTTTCAGATGAGTGCAGTCTCAGGCCTACTGTGTGCTATTAGCTCTTCTGCAGCTCAGCACTTTTCCCTTGGTCAAGGCATCTGTGAGCACAATCAGTATCAATTGGATAGCCTTTGGCAGGGGACGACCAACTTGCAGTATTGATTTTCAATGTATCTTTAGGACTCCTGGTCTTATCCAGTTAAAACAAACCCTATCAATCCCAAATACCTGGTGTAGAAAGCCAGCCAACTTTCTCCTCAAGGTTCTGAGTAAAGCATTTCGATGTTCGTGGCCTACAGTATCAATTTAGGAATCCTACATCTCTATCCGTGTTTTAGCAGCTGTATCGAGAGCTTTGCAAGCTGAGGTGGTTTCATGACAACCAAGGCTCACCTACAGGCATATGTGATCCCCACAGGACATCCAGAGCTTATTATTGTTGGGAAACCCCAAACAGTATGAGTTAAGCCGCCAGTGTCATCTCCCACTGTATAAAGATATGGTAACGCAGTAGTAAAACCCAGGGATCATACTTTGCAATCAGGTCAAGGAGTTTGTTTGTTTATTTATTTAAAATTAATAATGATCTGTAAGCATTCAACTTATTTAAGCATAAAAATAGCATTTTGTTTCTTTCTTCTGGAAATATGCCAGCTGCAATTGCCTAACCTCTAATAGTTTATTGGGGTAGGGGAAGAATTTTTTTCCCCTTATTTTGTTTGGGTTTTTTTTTTTTTTTACTTTTTTACTTGTAATAAGAAATAACAATGTGACAGTTTCAAAACTCATTAGTAGCATATTCCCAATGATTGATACAAAGCATATTGTTATCTTAGTAGTAGTTATACAGAGAAAAGGATGTGGACATGGTAATTTTTCTAATCATTGTTGGTACAAAAAATTCTTCTCATTGAGCTAAGAGAAAGTAGTTGTATACTAAGTCCAGTATTCCATAATCGCAATGGATTTTTGGCAGAACTGGCAATGTCAGAAGCTGTTGATTTAAGCCCTTTACAGCTCAGTATACAAATCTAGCTTTATATGTTATACCTCGTGGTTAAACTTTTCTGCTTAGTTTTTAAGGGCAAGTTAAAGCAAGACCTGTATAACAAAACATGCAACTTTTGTATCACCCAAGGTCAGTCAAATCCCCTCAGAATTTACATTAAAACCATGTACAGTGCTTTGTAGAACTGTTGTCAGTGTCAGCCATCTGGATGAGTCACGACCATTGCTTTACCAATCTGCTCTCTGTGAAAACATGAGAGAATGTTTTCTCTCTAGATGACTCTCCTTAGGCACACTACACATCATCAATCCCTTTCTTCTGTGGTCCCATAATCTCCTTGAACATAAAATTTGGGAAACCACACAGTTATAGGATGTTATAGCACAGGTTCACTTATGTCCCGAGTCCTCATTGACCTTGAAGGGCTAGGGCCAAAATATTGACCATCCTTGTAGTGTTTCTTTATCTCTGATTTTTGGTCTCTAAACTTACAGTCTCCAGAAGAGAAGCTTTGTGATACTATTACTCTATAACATAGGTACTTGAGCTTAACATCACTGTATTTTTGAATATCAAACATCCTACACTTAGCTTGGAATCCGTATTTTTCATCATTTATAGGTATTCTAATAAATCCCTATACAATGTGATAAAAGTGGTTACACATTTTTATACAGACATTTAGAAGTCGAAGTATATATGAAATTGTAGCCAGTCAATCCTATGACATATTTCCTAGTCTCTTACTCTCATTTAATACCCTTTGTGTTTTCTTATAAACCAATCATTTACTCGAGAGAGAGAGTATAGCAGCAAGTGAAATTACATTAGAAGCAGCACAAATCTAAAAAGGCAAGAATGATAGGCATTTCAAGCATAATTTTAGTGTTACTCATTGCTATCCTCAATGTAAACAATATTTTGGTGGTTCTTAGGACCCTTATCTAATTCATCCTGTGCATGGTTTTGCTCCTGCCATGTTTCCTATCTTTTCCGTTTGCAGTCACTTCGTTGTGTAATGCTTAAGTCCTTGATTTCCATTCAGCTGTGTTATGCCTCTCTATTTTTATTTCTTCTTTAGAGTTCTTACACTATGGAGACTATATGATATCTACACATGTAGGTCTGGTTTATTTCACTTATCAGTATATATTCAAGAAATGTTCACTTATGTATGAAGTCTTTTCATGTTCCATTAATCCAGCTATCCGCCTACTGGGAATTTTCCCAGAAGAATTGAAAACATCATATCATAGTGATATATCTGCACCTACGTTCATAGCAGCACAATTTGTGATAGCCAAATCTTGGAAACAACCAAAATGCCTATTTGAAGAATGGTTGAAAAAGATGTCATATTTTTATGCAATGGAATATTGCTCAGCTATAAAGAATGACAAAGTAGAAGACTTCTTATATAAGTGGATATATCTTGAAGATATACTCATTGGTAAAATAAACCAGACCTACATGTGTAAATATTGTATAGTCTCCCTAGTGTAAGAACTCAAAAGACTTATTTTCCTACCTCATTTTATTTATCTCTGTCCTATAAAAATAAAGCTATTTTGACCTCTACTTCAAACAAAAATATTTAGAAAATTTTAGGATCCATTTCGCAATATAAACATAACATTAGGCAAATAGCACTATAAAAGTTTTCTTCTAAGCACTGGGACAGCAAGTCAGAGTTTCTTAGTAAGCCTCTATTACCAGTTGTGTACTTTGCTCTTCCATCGTATCACTTTGGAGCAATGATGATTTCTGCTCCAAATGGCTATGACTTGTAAACTGTAACCTCTTAAATGGGAAATTGGGTTTTATATTAGAATTTTTGGAAATGAAGATTAATAGAGAAAGGGGAAAGAGGATCAATAATGATGAAGCGCTTTGCAGTTTACCAAACAGAATCCCATTGCTTCTTGTGACATTTCTGAGATTGGCATTCTCTTTCGCACTGCATAAGCCAACCAATCAGTCAATCCATCAATCAATAAGGGAGAATGAGACATGCTGTAGTTCACACTGAGCAAATCATTGCAGAGCATGGACTTCAGTGCTGCTACCCAGACCCTCCACGCTATGTATTTTCTGGTTTTACCACTAAGCTAGATTTGATACACTCACCCTGTTTCAGCAGGGGGATAACTTGTGACATCAAAGAAAACCTGCATGGAAATTTGCTAGCATTTGAATAGCCTCATAGTGGCTAAAGGCTAATGTTTGTGTTGGAGACATTCATCACAGTTTTGATTCAAGCATCAATAGAGTCCTTTAAAAGGAATTTGCATTTTGATGATTTTGGTCCTTGTTGGTGTTGCTGGTTTTGGTAGGAGAGCACTTAAGAGCCCCTGGAACAGAAAAGTTACAGGACTTAAAGTCTGAAAAGTCAGATGACACTCAGAGAGAATAACTATGTCATCCCTTGGCAGTGTATAACTGAGGACAGAAGCAGCAAACAAGTCTCATTCAGAGAAGAGCTGCTTGCATGACATCTTCAGGCTTACTTTGAAAATTTTCCTTTCCTTAAGGCTATGTAACAACAACTCTCTAAGTTTTAAAGCCTTCCATGGGATTGGCTCTGCAGTCTTCTGCCTGTGAGAAGAGAGAGGATAAAACCGGCACAGTCCACACACCACAGGCCAAACACAGACACTGTTCTGTAGGGCTAAAGAGCATGCCAGTCGGGTACTTCCCCATGTTGCCTGGGTAGAGCATGTCTAAGAGTTGGCACACGTCAGTGTATTTGTCATTCATTCCACTTGGCCACTGGCCAGTAGGGATAATCTATTTTCATTTTGAAATTTCACTTGGCAGATCCTTAAAAGTCACTGGAGAACTTTTCCTGAGCAATAAAAAGCAACTTTTATTGGAAAACTAATTATTTTTTCAGATGAATGTGCCAGATGTTTGAAAATGCTCTGGTCACATTAAAGCATATTTTAATAGTGTGCTTATAAAAGCAGACCCAATTGTGCAATGCACTTTGACAGCAACTTCTAAGTACCCTATTCCAAAATATGCCTAAGTGTAGTTCCATAAAGATGTAGAGATCTGAAAACTGGAAAACGGTATCCACTAGGTAAATAAATCATTTGAGAATGGGCACATATTTTAAAATTCACGAGCTTGCAGAAAAGTATTTTTCCTTTGTGACTAAGGCCAACAAAATAAGTACTTTATTCATTAAAGTAAATATTTTATTCATTAAAACTGGTTTAAGCTTCTGGAACAAAGTAGGTTCTGATGACTTGAGAAGCTTGGTTATTCTCATTTGTGTGTCTTTCTCTTTGGCTCTGTCTCTGTACGTGGTTGTTGTGTGTCTTTGTTTTCTATACACTTATACTAGCCCTCAGAATGTGTATTAAACACAAAGATGACTGAAACATTGTCTTTGGCTGCCAGGATTTTACAGCCTCATGAGATGGATCAGAGCTGGGGTAAGAATAGACCTGTAAAGAAAACAGAATTATCTGTAGAGGAGATAAGGAACGTTAAGGGATAGCTTGAGCTAGTGCAAAGCACATTCTACAGTCTGACTACAGGAGCCAAAGGAAGCATGCTAGAAGTGCTACCATTCAAGCTAAGCCTGGAAGGGTGAAATTGATACTGATTAGTGGAGCCCAGAGAAAAGGTTTTTCTTTTTTTAATTCATTGAAGAAATGAACATTTGCAAAGCCAGAAGGAATGAAATAAAGGAAAATGTCAAAAGAGACAAATCTGGCTGTGGAAATGGGAAGACAATTTGGAATAGAGGGAGAGCACAGGACACGGAGGATAAGGGGAAGTAAAAATGACTAAGACACTCTATATGTATGGACCAATTCTGTAAGATGATTATAATTATTATGTATCACAAACATATACTAGTAACAACTTAGTAAGAAGGAAAGTAGGTGAGGCCCATTGGAATAGATGAATAGTCTAAATGTCACACTGCAGGGTTTTTCTTCTTTTTAAGTTTATGAAAAGGTGGGTTGGTTTGCTTTCTGTTGAGTAAAGAGTGGATGGGGGTGACAGAGAGATAGATGGATTAGAAGCTGCTGCTCTAGTTCAGGTGAAGGGACAACAAGGGCTTGCAGGGGACATTATAACAATTATGCAGTGATTTAATCAATGTGCAGAGTGATCGCCTAATGTAGGAGGTGGTTGAAGCATGTCGCTCTCAATCACTTGCTTTTATTGGCTTCACTTGTCCAGGTAATTGCTTCGACTCTCCACTTTGCTTTGTCTAAGTCACAGCCATTGTGTGGATTGGACAAATTGCTTAGCATCTCTAGGTTTCATTTTTAACAGCCATAAAACAGGGATAATAACTCTTGCCACCAATGGTAATAGCCTCTTAGGAATGCCTTACACGTCTATGTAAGCACTAGCATACTCTTGGCATGAAATAATCATTAATAAGATTTCAAATACCTCTCTTAATTGCTTTGAGATCCTGTGCAAATTCAACATAACCAAATGCTAAATATTTGAACTACAATGAAACACTCAAAGAATAAAAGGGTGACACCATTTGGTTAAGCAATAATCCCGGATGGATTCCTTTTTATTCTTTTTTAAGCTGATCTTTTTTCATGTAATTCACAAAAATCAATCTTATAAAACAGATGCCTTAACAAGAAGTTTCTGAATTTTTGCAACAGATTGGAGGCTGCCTTCCACCAGTTGCAAGGTCTTTCCAAATGCTGAAATATTCCTATAGGATGAAAGTGCATGCCTATCTGTCTGCCTGTCTGTCCATCTGTCTGTTTGTCTGCCTGTGGGCAAGAACAGAAACCCAGGAATATATCAGCATTTGGAAGTTCTTTGATCGTGCCCCGATATTTAGCAATGTGAATATGCCTTATTTTTCTGAATGACAATGCAAGTTTTTAAGAACATAGCCTTTGCTGAGTGACATTGGGTAATTTTAGAGAATGGCAAAAGTAAGTTGGTTACATTAGGAGAGGATTTGGGTGACATTTTCATTCATGAGCCAGTCTACTACCCTGAACCAGACAAGATAAGCATGTGCATTCATGAGGGGTACATGTCTTGGTATGGTAAGAATTATGGTTTTCTAAATGTCTGAGAAATTGGCCAGTATTAATAGTGCTTAAAAAATAAAACACCAAAACCAATGATGGATTTCAGTTCTGTTAGCAGAAAACAAGTAAATAGAGCGATTTCTGGGGCTTAAAACCAATTCCCTAAGACAGTGAGCCACTTCAGTTCACTTGGAAATTTCCCCTTGCTAAGAAATGTGGCTTTCTGATGGTGATGTGGCCTCTGGAAGCTGAGCTACAGAACAGAGGAACTCCGTTTAAAGTACTAACAGGCCACATATTGAAGCTTCCTATTCTAGAATGTTAAGCTTAGTAGCCAAAGAGATTCTATGAACACATCCATGCAATAAATTAAGCAGCTTCTTTCCCAGATTAACATTTTCTTACAAGTCGTCTCCTCGATCCTAATCCAACCCCCAAAGATGCTAAAGAACTACTATCCAGGGACTTTAGAATGCTTTACAGAGAAAAGCCTCACGTTTTGTGGGTATGTGCCAGCCACTGGTAGCATTGATCGGGTGGCATGAGCCACTTGGAGCTGGTCTTGGGGAAGGAACAGTCTCAAAGGACCTAAGCCAAGATGTTAGCATTTGAATTGCTTGCATTGCATTCATATGAGTGGAATCACTGAGTCTGTGACACTGTGGATCTGGCTTTGACTTGATGTCTGACTGCACTTTCACTTTTTCTACCCTGTGCCTTGTCCTTCAGAGTGCGACATCCAGCTTCTCCCAGAAGTAGCAGGAGAAGGTAGCATTAGAGATGGTCGCTCAGGTGTTTAAAAGGGCTTAAAGTTCTGTCGCTGGAACTCAAAATTATATACTTTTGCCATTAAAAGTTTTGCCACATTTGTAATGGCTGGTAATGTTAAAGGTCTGCTTACATTTCACCTTGAGATTGTAGTCCTGGGAATATATCCTTGGAAACTTTCATACTTAACAGAGACACATCTAAAAAGATTTTAAAGTAACGTTTGTAATGCTGTGAGGAATAATTACAAACAAAATACTCACCATTGATTCATAAAACTGAGAAGTAAAATGGATTAACTAGACCTACTTGAATTGGCACATGAAAAATAATCTCACAAATACAATTTGGAGCAAAAGAAATAACTCCTGCACAAAGTGATTTTCAGTATATTACTATGTATATAAACTATGAAATCATGTGAGACAATAGTCATTCTTTTCTTTTTAATTGACAAATGATACTTATACATATTTAGAGAATAAAATATGTTAATTCAACACATATGATATATAATAATTAAATATGTATAATTAGTATTTCCATCTCCTCAAACATGTATCGTTTCTCTGCAAAGCATCTTGGATAAAGGTTGAAGTCTATTTATTTTTAGAAGGGAGAAGTTAAAAACATATTGCCCACCAATGCAAACCCGTGGAGGCTTTGCTGTTTTGGAAATTTTTTGTGATTTTTGTGCAATGTGCTTGAGCCTTCCAGTCTTCCCTATATTCTCATGGAGAAAGAGACTCCATACTCCCTGTGCCTCCAGCCTGTCCACACCGCTAGGCGAGCCAAAGGTGGGGCTCCACTTCTACTTGGGACAAGAGGTATATCATGAGCAATGGTGCATGGTGGTTCAGCTTAATTAGCTGTCAGTGGAGGCAGGAAGAATCCCAAAACCTAGCAGCCTACTTGTGTTCAAACAACACTGAATGACATGTTTGTGGTTTCCTTTTCCTTATATATAGATAACACCAGCTTTGAAATTATTTGACTTTTAGCTAAGAGGTTATTGTTGACTCTGATTACAGAGTCAATTAACCTTCCATCACTGACTGTGGTCATCCTTAAACAATTATAATAATTAGTATTTTGTCTGGAGATAAGGTTCACTATTTTTTTTCTGTTAATGTAATACGAAATTAGTGATTTTGACTACTCTTGAAACATACTGCCTTCTACTTGGCATTATTTGTTAAGTACATTTGGTTATGGATGGGCAACATTATCATTTGTTTATTCATTAAAAATTTTATCATATAACTCCGTGGCTAAATCACTGCTACGTTAGATACAAAATTCTGTAGTATTTTGATGCTCAGAATGTTGTGTCTACTCTAGTTTTTATTTCTTCTGTGCATTTATTCATTCATTTAAGTCATGTATTCTTCTGACATAGTAGCATGGATTTTTAAAGATCTATCTGAAAATTAGTGCAAGTACCATGCAAGTGGGGCTAAGTACTCTTATCTATGGTGCCCGCCCTGAAGACTACAAAGGAACTTTTATGAAAAAGAAAATAAACGTGAACACCACTGCTGAGCAAAATAACACATTTTTGTCAAAACAAAAGCCATACTACCTTAAACTCTATGAATCCTGTCCTTGTGCTTGTCGGATTTCTTCCTTTGGAGTGCTGCCACTGAGTTAATGTATCTGTGGATGCACAACCTATGAGTGGATACAATTAGCACTTGGAAATTGTGGCTTTCACCGTGCCTGACCACGCAGAGTTAAAAGTCTTAATTTGACAGTGGGCCTGACCAAATGCTAATTTGTTTGGGGAGAGCAAACTAGCAGGTTATATACCATGTGCTCTGTAATCTGACAGAAGGAGTCCAAAATCTGCCCAGTTATTTTCATGTGGTGGCTTCAGTTACAACAATAAAGCTATGCTCAGATTTGAGCTCCTCAATATTTTTTCCATGGAGGACCATGGGACCTGAGGCCTAGTGAAAGAATAATTGCTGTGGCCCTTTGTTTCTGAAATGAGGACATTCAAGGTCATTCTTTGGTTTACAGTGGGGAGTGGGTAAATCATTTGCCTTGCATGTTCTCTGTCATTCACACCATCTCTGGATTCCTTTGCAATAGTTGCTGCTTTTTTACCCTTGCACTTGGGCTCTTGTAATATTATAGCTTAGGAGTTTGGCTTCAGCTTGGCGTGGGAAGGCAGTAGCGTGATACTTGCCATTTAAAATCAAAGGAGGAAGAGATGAAGGTACTAGACAGATACTGCTTGCTTGCCACTCTATTAGGCTGATGATGTCTGAGTTAGCATTTTACCTACTCTGAGGAGATACATTAGCTACGTTTCCTAAAGGGATCAGTGACTCAGGGAAGCTAGACTTCATGCCAAGTCCATGTAGATTTTTAACCTTGTCTTTTTTCTTACTACATAACAATGGCTCATGTTCCATGTTTCCTCACCAAATCAGGAGAGGACATAGATGGTAGCTACTGAAGATAGACAGTTCTGTTATTTGTTTTAGGTTGGTCATTGTCATAATTTTGAAGATATTTACTAACAGCATCTCAGAAAATAAAATTTTCTTTGAAGCCTTGCTCAGTATCGAACAACAAGAAACCTCATTCCTGAAAGCAACCATGAATAATAGGGACAGTGAAGCATCATGGCTGCCAGATGACCTGTGGTCAAGCTGGTTTCCCATGATACACTTCATGCATTTGTATTTTTTCTGTGCCTTCAACTGTTTTCAGTGTGTATAGTGAGCAAGATGTGATAATTGATAGAACCCTGCAAGACCATCTAGATGATTGACAGATGAGTAAATTTAAATCAGGAAAAGGAGATTTTGACTTTTTTAAAGTCATGTGTGGTCTAGTGAAAACACTAAACTGTGATGAAGGAGAAAATCTTTAGCTGTAAATTAGACCACTCCAATTCAGTTGGCAAGACTTCCCATAGAGGTAGGTTCTTGAATTTTATAAGTGGCTTGCTTTGGGATTTCATATATTGTAGGCATTAAGAAAGAAATGGTATGCTGTCATAGGTGTTGAAAAAAACAAAGACCTAGGCAGATAGTAGTTCATTCAAAAATGGGTAAATACTGCATCGTAAACTCTTGTGCACAATTTTATTTGAAGGTTTGTGCATGTTTATGCTTATAACTCCCCATTTCCTTAGTTCTTCTATCAGTGCTGTATTTATTTATTTGGAGATTAGACACAGTATGGTTTTCATTCAGGCACATTAAGAGTACTCTGGAGGTTGAGCACTTTAGCTTTTGCAATGTAGGAATAGTGTGCATCATATAAAAGCAAATTAACACTATGTCTCAAGTTGGTTATTTGGGCAGAAGAGTGGCTGTCTCATACATTTTGCAATTTTTGACAAGTTCAAAGTATTGGTAGATGTATCTTATTAAATTTTCTTTTTCTAGTGTTGCTATATTTTCCCCTCCTGTTAAAAAATGAATAAAATCTATCACTTATTTTTACTTTTTATAAAATTAGGTGATCACTTACTTTTATGTTTTATAAAAATAAGTGATCAGTACAAATAAATAGCCATTAAAATTCAAATGAAGACTCTGTAAAACTTATTATCATTGACATTGATATTTTTCAACTTTTTTCTCTCTTTTACTTTGTTACATTCTTAAAGATACGTTCTATATGTACATAGTGATAGCATTCATCATAGAGAATTTGTACCTATATGTAACTCTAAATGTTTCACCTTTTAATCCAGCAAAGTCATAACACTGTTATCAACTTTTTATATATTAAAACAGAGTTTTTAATAGTAGTTACTCAACAACCTTTCATTGGTAAATCTATTATTAATTTTTGTATGGAAATTATGCATGATTGGCTATGCCCTGCAACATCTCGCACTTAGTTTTGAGGCAAAGGGAAAGAATTTTTAAGATTTCAATCCGGTTTTTCCATTCTGCTTAAGTTAGTAGGAGCTGTTAAAAGCCATTTGGTTCAAGTTCAAAAAGTAGAATGAAAATCTCTGAAATTCTCGTAATCATTTTGTTTTTAGTTGGCTGAAGGCTATAGAGTAGAGTAGTGGAGTAATTACTGTATGGGAGGGTCCAAATCCATTGGACTTCCCCCTTTGTGTCTTAAAATGAAAATACAATTAAATTATCTTTAAAGCCTTGGAAAGCCTACCAATATGCCACTGGAGAGTCTGTCTCAGTTTTGCACTTAGGAAAATAAGAATTATGTTTCATATAAAGTAAATTATGAATTGTGTATTGTGTTATTTCCCCCACAAGGATAAGATGAGCAGCTTCTCAGCACTAGTGGGTCATACTGTCTATTCCTAGATGTTCTTTTTTTTCTCATGAGCTCCCTTTTCTTCATATCACACCCAAAAGTTCTATACATTTTCTCAAGATTTCTTTACCTGTCTTAAAAAAAAAAACTTTATTTGGATTTCTTTCTAACCTATGATTTCTTCATTTATCCAACATGTATTCTTCTAATCTCACTTTACAGTTACTTCTATAACTTTTACCAATTCGTATTTCTTTGCAGAGATAAAGTCACATGCTATCCACCTGTTTACAGTTCTATTTCTAGCCAATTCTTTTGCCCAAACATTTAGATTAAATTTCTCTCTCTAAATCTGACCTTAAAGCCAATATTTTCTTTTCAGCTTACCATTCAGCTTGTCCATAAAGCTTTTGTGATACTATTGCTTATAGACCTGAGATAAACAAATAGTGTTATATTACAGTACTCTAATCCAATCAAGTATTGTACGAATGAGGTGTTTTTCACAGAGAAGCAGTATTTCTCAAGCAGGTGTTATTCCATTTTGAATAATGGACAGCAATTGATATCCTTCAGTTGTGACAATAGGGGAAAGTGAAGCTTTTTCAGATTGAATTTTTAATGTCTTTTTTAACTGAACACTGACAATAACAGTGATTTCAAGAGTTTAAATATAACCAAGTACTCCTGAAGGAATGCATGCACACAGACACAGAAAGACACCACACACACACACACACACACACACACACACACACACACAGCTCTTTTTCTTTACTGTACAGATATTTTTTTTCCTTCTTGTCTTGTTAAATAATAAAGTTTAACAATTAGTAGTTAATCTTTGGACCAGGGAGTTAGGTCAGGAATATGTGCTTGCCTGGCAAGTGCAAGGTGCTAAATTTGTTCCCTAGTACCTCCAAAACAAAAGTAGTTAATCTTTGAACCTATGGTGAGGGGTAGATACCTCCGTGAGTAGCCGGGCGTGGTGGCCCACTCCTGTAATCCCAGCACTCAGGAGGCGGAGGCAGGAGGATCAGTGCGAGTTCAAGACCAGCCTGGGCTACAAAAGTGAGCTCAAGGCCATCCTCAACTGCATAGCGAGACCCTGTCTCAAAAAGCCAAAAAAAAAAAAAAAAAAAAGATACCTCCGTAAGTGTACGTAACATGGCAAAGGGTGGGTACATGTGATCAATTTTCTATTTTCTTTTTTACTCATAGCATTTTTATAGAACATTCTGAATCTTTTCATTTCCTAACCATGCCTATTCATCACCAAACAACAAAGAACAAGGATTCACTACACAAGTGAAAAAATCGAGAGACCTAATGAAATTTATCTTATCTGAGAAAGCCAAAGTATAAATTAAGAGCAAAACAAATGAGAATTAGGAACAGAGATACATCTTTCTCAAATGGAAGAGGATCATGAATCGGAGGAAGAGAGAAGGGGAGGTAAAGGGAATGAAAAGGACTTAAGCTGTGTGATGATGGACACGGACCATTTCTACACCAGCAATGTGAACAATGTACATTGAAAACACGGACTAATAAAAATGAATATGAAACGACTCTGGGGATGAGAAGAGGGTACACTGGATATGTGATTTTTAAACGAAGTTCTTAAAGGCTTTTGCAACAAATAGATTCTTAATTGATCAAGGAGTGTAACATACTGGCAATGAAGTAAAGATGCCAATTAGAGACAATTTTCTGAAAGGCTATTAACAGAAGATAGCAACACAAATACATGGATGTATAGGAGATGTACAACCGTGCATATTATATGTTCTTATTTTTCCATATGCTTAGATTTCTGTCAAAAATAGCTTGAGAAGAAGTCCTTATAATTGCTTGCATTTTACGTGCCCAAAGAGAAGGATAAGTATTGGTGTGGAGACCTAAGATTAGCTTTATGTTTTTCAATTTCTCCCCTAGTGTTTCATCTCATACACTACATGCAGCAGCTCAATAGATGACCCTTCCCTCTCAAGATCCCTGTCACAAATCTCAGCACCATTAGAAACAATCTGCCTTGTTTTACCCAGCCAATTACTGATGCAACTTTGCCTCAAACACTAATTCATGACTAAATGCCCTGTGTTTTCTCATAGAAATTTACTTTGTGATCATAGTCTTGCATGCATGTGAAAATATGATAAAGATAACAAAGTCAAGCATGCCACCATCTAGGAATATCTGCTACAAGCCTTCCAGTTTTATTACTTCCAAGTGCAGATTTGTATACATGGAAGAGACGACTTTAGATTATCCTTGTAATGTTATACTGAATGATTGTTTTTTCCTTTTATTAAATGGGCATTTTACGCAGAGCTAGATTAGTGAGATGAGCTTTAGGAGGCTTAGATTCAATAGCCTCCAATGTCACAAGCTTCACTGGTGGCACACTGCAATTGCAAAACCTTTGATTGTATATGTATCTGCTTCCTCTTAGTCCAAAGAGAAGTATATTCTTTCCTGTTTTTTTTCTTTCTTTCTTTCTTTTTTCTGTGCAACATTAATAGGGAGGTGGGTCATGCCCACACACTGCACTCTATAGAATGATTGTGAGGACAATATGCAATATGTCAA
>PVJA010036592.1:0-20947 GCA_004027025.1 Myocastor coypus
ACCTTTCATTGTATATGTATCTGCTTCCTCTTAGTCCAAAGAGAAGTATATTCTTTCCTGTTTTTTTTCTTTCTTTCTTTCTTTCTTTTTTCTATGCAACATTAATAGGGAGGTGGGTCATGCCCACACACTGCACTCTATAGAATGATTGTGAGGACAATATGCAATATGTCAACTTTCAAAGAAAAAAAGGGGGAAAGGAAAAAAAAAAAAAGTAATGTGGATTTAGAAAGGTTAATGTTTAGTTGTTTGATCAATCTTATATACCTATACGTATTAATCTAAACTGATCCGATGATGAAAATATGTAATATAACCATTGTTAAATCTAAACAATAAAAGAAATGAAAAAAAAAGTAAGATTTTTAAGTCAAAAAAAAAAAATAGATATACAGTGATCACTTTCATTACAGAGGATATGTACCTGCACATGAGGTATCTTTTCCCCCCATTTCCCCTCCTTCCCCTTTAAACCCTCTTCCTCTCCTTAACACAAAGCTTTGTTTCCATTTTACTCTTCTTTTCTCCTATTTTCCTTTTCCCTTCCTTCTTCCCCCTTCTTTTCCTAGTTCCCCTTCCCCTTCTTCCTCTTCGTCTTCTTCTTCCTCTTTTTCTTCTTCGTTTTCTTCTTCCTCTTCCTCTCCCTCTTCTTCTTCTTCTTCTTTTTTTTTTTTCTTTCTCTTTTTTTTATATTGTGGCCAGCTCAGTCTGCCCTGGGGGTGTGTGCTAGAGATGGAACTGTGGTTCCTGCGGTTCCCCAAGCTTTCCTAAGGAGGCACTTTAGACCATTGAACCATCTTGCTGGCCCCCTAAGCAATGTCTTCTTATTTCACAGCATCTGATATATATGTTGGTCCTTATTTAAACTTTCAATTTCTCACACCAGAGAGAAAATTCAACATTTACACATATGTGTCCAAAATGTGTCACATTTATCCTTCTTTATGGCTATTAGACACAGTGTCTTGCTGTGCAATTCAGGCTGGTCTCATGTGCACTATTTTAGCTCAGGCTGGCCTCAAATTTTCCATGATTTATCCATCTTCCAAGTGCTGCAACCTCCCAAGTGTGGTATTACAGGTGTGTACCACCACACTTGGCTAATTCTAATTTTTTGAAGAATCTCCACACTGACTTCCACGGTGGTCACACCAGTCCTTATTCCCACCAAGAGTGGAGAAGGGCTCCTTTTTCCCCATACCCCTACTGGCATTTGCCACAGCTAATAGCCATTCTCCCTTAGCTAAGATAGAATCTCAGTATTGTTTTAATTTGCATCTTTTGAATCAGCTGTGGTGTTGAACATTTCTTTGTAGATGTATTTTTAGCACCGTCTGTGCCTGGATGCGAGGGGTCCCTCAGAGGACCCTGCCCTGACTGTGGAGCCACCAGGTGCCACAGGGCTCAGCACATGCCAGGGTGAGGATGCAGAGGAAACCAAGATCACAGGAAGCTACTGGGTTTACATGTTCCTGCAGGAGTTGGCTTCTCACCAGCTCAGCAGAATGTGGGGCTAGACTCAGGTATGTCTCCAAATCCAACAACTTTAAAAGCCAGCAACTGAAACAGGCAACACTGGCTTGTTCTCACTGTCTCATCGCCTCTGATGGCGCTTAAGTTCTGAGGCCTTGCTGCCTGCTGCGCCTGGCTGGGGGAGGACCACAGTATGTGGCTGTCCTAATGCTATGGAACTACATGTGATGCTTCCAACCAGACACCCTGGACAGCAGGAATTGTCCCTAGCTGGGGACTTTTATCACCCCAGTCACTGCTGTTGAACTCTGATCAGCCTTCCCTTGGCTGAAACTCTAGACTATTCTTGCTTTTCCAGGGCTTTTGCTATCTCAACACCAAAGCTGCTAATGTGCTCTTTTCTTGACATGTATTTTGGTATCTTCCTCAAACCAAAGAGGAACAAAGTAATCATCCCCCACAAATCTAAACTATTTAAAATGTAAGAGGAACAACTGATGTAAAAAAAAAAAGTCAGTTTCTTAGAAACCAATTGTAAGTAAAGGAAAAGCCATCAGCAATACACAAATAATGTGATAGTGTTGACCATAACCTGAGCCAAAGAAGAAATCAAGGGCCTGGATGGTGGTCTGTAGCAGACAAAAAGTCAACAGCCAAGCTCATGTTCATACATTGTGCAACACTGAGTAAATGATGGTGCGCCCCTCTCATTTTGTGGAGCACTAGGTGCTAACAAAATGTGTCAGCAAGTATTCTGTGCATCCTCACACCTACCAGGAGCGTTTTGGAAAACCTGAGTCTGGACCAGAGGCAAAACATCTGCCAGCTTCACAGGAGGAAACCTGTCAGCTGTTACTTTACTCTACCCCCACAGCTGGATGGGAAGTGCTGACCACGGATGGACAGTCGGTGAAAGGCGATGATGATTTCAAGAGTTTTCAAACAAGTTGTCCTTTTCCCCCACTTGGCCTGCTCGGAGTTTTTAGAACAATGGGACAGTTAAAAAGTTGCTGAGTTAAGGATGATGTATGAATTAAAGTTTAATTTATAAAACAGAATCTGAATACCAGCAAGCTATCCACATGGCTGTCCCAAAGTTCATGCTTATATTTCCTGACCTCTAAGCTTACTTAGGAGCCAAAAGGATATCCAAGCTCTGCTGGGGGCCCTTTCACCTCCCTCCCTCTGGCTGACCTCCTTCTTGGCCTCTTTGACCCTGGAAGAGGAACACAGGTTCAAGCAGCAAGGAGGGTGATCAGAGGGGCAGCTGCTCCCCTCCTCAGCTTCTAGGGGAGCCAGGGTCTTCGTGGCTGTCGGTAGGGACTAGACAGAGTTACTAGAAATGACAGAAAGATGCTGTCAGGAAGCCAGCAGTGAAGAGGGTGACTGCAGCAAGCCAGCAACCAGTAGGACTTTGGGCTGTGGCAAGAACAGAAAGCCAAAGGGGAAGTCAGATGAGGTTCAGCAAGAGAGGCTCCAGACAGCATTTCCTCAGAGTCAGCCCATCTGTCTGTGCAGTCATCCACCTGCCACTCTGCCCTCCTTCCCTCTCCTGCTTCTTTCCTCACTTCATCCAGCCAGCCAGACAACCACGATCCATCCATTTATTCGCCCACTTATCCATCCATTCATCTATTCATTTAGAATAATGTCTTCAGTGTGGTGGCCTAGAATGAGCTGAGCTCACTGTGTGATTAAAAGGATAGCTGTTTTGTAGAAGAAGCAATGACAAGAGCACTAAGAAGTGGAGGGGGAGAGGAGAGTAAGGGGACATACAAGGAATAAAGTCGTTTTACGTAATGTACCAGCCCTCCATAACGAATGTACTACAGACATGGACAAATAAAAGTACTTTTCAGAAAGCAGGAAAATTTCGCATTGGATTTCAGTGGAGAGCTGACAGCCACAGGCTACAAGCAAGCCCACCCTTTGAATTTGCAGCCTGGGCTAGAGCGGGTGGCAGCCGCAGGCCTGTGAGTGCTTTGGGTCCACAGTCTCTGACTCCCTGCCAAGCTGAGGGTGTTACAAGATGGCCTTGCAGTGGGGCATTGTGCACATGAAAATCACCCAGATTTGCCACAGACTGCCTCAGAAAACTTGGAGCATCTTCTAGTACCCCAAAATTTGCTGACAACTTCCTCCTAATATGTCTAATATGTGGGGCAGCTGAAGATGGAAAACAGTTCAGATGCAATTTATTCCCCCTTCCCACCTTCCACCATGTTTTCCATCCAAGGTTGGATGAGAAAAGAAACACACAAGTGTGAACTAGGGACCCAGAGCTCATAGGCTGTGCTCAGCCATAAGGTTCTTCGGGGTTCAGTGAGCCCCCAGTGCTGTCTAGGGCTCGATGCCAAGTAGTTCTACATCAAGGTCTGCTTTCTGTCCATAGGGACCTGAGGTCACACAAAGCCCTTCCCACACTGTGACCAGATGGGATTCAAGGAAGTTTCCCAGGCAGAGGTGGGGACAGTTCATCCCGCCTATACATAGATTAAGGGGTGGCTGACTGCTGTCACAGAAGGAAAAACCTGCTCACTCCACTGCTCTACTGCAGGGCTCATGGGGGTGCACAGTGATCCTCCCAGCAGGGCTGGAGGGGAATTAAGCTCAGTAGAGCAGTAGAGAGAGGTGAACTAGGCCAAATTAAGTAGTATACACACAGAACGAGTGTAGCCCAGGGAGAGGGATGGTCAGATGGACAGAGTGACAGAGACTCTCAGGGTTGGGGTTTTTATGTAGACTTGGGATGCATTATTTCACCCCCTGCTTCACAGATCACCCTTTTGACACTACTGGGCTACGTTAGGAAGAAATAATTTCCCTGTGTTTGAAGCTGAGACACACTGCCTGCTTTCTGGGGGAGGAAACACCATTTATAGCAGAAATGCACTGGCCTAAGCTTAATGCATCTTTAAGACTATCAGGATTTTTTTTTTTTTTTTTTTTTTTTTTTTTAGTGTGCAAGGGTTTGAGTTAACTATTATGTCCTGAAGCTGCAGTTTTTCACATTTTTTTCTAAAATTATAATTTAAAAATTATAATTTTCCTCCCTCCCTCCAACCTATCTTCATTTTCTCTGTCCTGCTTCAATGTGGCAGTGACTTTAGGTTGGGTCAGAATGCTGTGGGGGAGGGCTGTCTGTCTAGACCCCAGCTATATCTTCCCTGCCTTTGGGATCTCCTGGACCACAGGGAAGCCTTAAAGATCTATCTCTGCCTTTTTTCTGGGCTCCTGTGATGCCCTGGTGGTCCCGCTGTCCTAGTCACACAAGAAGGACCTGATGAAACATTTGAGACTTAACCAACTTCCTTGTGGTTGAGGCCAAAGTGCTCCCATTCTCACCTCTTGCAATGTTTGTATATGTTTTCCTCTCCCCACATCCTGAGTTCTCACAGCCCATAAGGTGGCTCCAGAAACCTGCAACCATCAGTCGGGCACCTCTTGCAACCTCTCTTCTCACATTTTGGCTTAACAGGTGCTGTTTTATTTTCCCATCAACCCATCTTGTCTGACCAGCTGGGGACAGGAGCCCCTGCTCCCTGGGAACCCTAGAATGACAACAGCACCCCATGGCTGGTGCTACATAGGTCTTGAGCCCAGGAAATGGGCTAATTTTACCCCATTCTAGAGACAGAGGAATGGCAATCTACTGCAACCTTTGGAAAAGCAGATTTTGTTGTTCCCAGACTTCTCCAAGTTCCTTGAGGGCATCAGGGGAGCTCCTGGTGGGGGCCCGATTCTGTGAGTTCTCAGCTTGGGGATCCTGCCAGTCTTTAGAGCAGGTCATGTCCACGTGGCCATAGGCTCCAGGAGAATGGTGTCATGTCCACACCAGCACTGGTCACCAGTCTACCCCAATTGTCAAGGGTACAGGGTGATTAGACCTGTGAGCAGGTTCCACAAAGGCAGGAGGGGGCCAGCCACAGGACCCTGGTGCTTTGGGTTTTTCTGAGTTGCCTCCTTCCTTCTCTGGCTTAATTCCCCTCCAGCCCTGCTGGGAGGATCACCATGCACCCCTGTGAGCCCTGCCTTCCAGTCACCACATTGTCTTTGCCACCACCTCCTACCTCATCCAGGTGCCCCAGACCCCACTCTGTGCTCGTTCACTCACCCCTTCCCTCTTCTTCCTAATACTACTGCCTTCCCTCCAGGTGGTCCAGCACTATAGACCCAGGAGCTCTCTCTTGGAGAAGGCACTGATGGTGCAAGCCTGGGATAGCTTCTTATACTCCCCGGAAGGGTCCTTCTTCCTGTCTCCCCCTTATTTTTAGCAAGAAAATTCCCAAACATAGGACTCTGTCTTTTATGAGTTTTATCCTCCAAGATATTCACATTTCCTGCTTTCTGCCCAACCCCCCGCCCACCTCAAAGGACAAACTCCAAGAGAAACAGAAAAATCAACCTGGTACTCTAAAGAAGCTGCCCTGAAAATCCAACCCTTCCTTTGAACCTAAAATACCAGTTGTCATGAACTCTGCTTTTCTTTGTTCACCATGCTGTCTACATTGGGAGGACTATGCTCACTCCATATTTCCCTTAACCTACCTCTATTCGTTGCCCCCCCAAGCTGGGGTGCTGTGAAGGGTAGCCCCCCATCCCACACATGGAGGACACTACCCCCAGGAGACATGAGGACCACACAGTCAGCTCAGGTGATATGAGCAGGTAGGGAGAAAATGGTGGAGCTGAAGGACACTAGAGGTGGCAGTGGGAAATGACCGGAGGGTCCCCAGAAGGAGGGTGGGAAGGGAAGCCCCGAGGACATGTCCTTGCCCTTCCCAGTATGGCCAAGGGTGCCCAAAGTGTGAAGGCGATGGTCCCCGGCAGCCCAGCTGCTATCGTCACCCAGAGCTGCCTGCCAGGCTTGCCTGCCTTACTTGTCTGGGAGGCTGAAGTTCTCTCTAGCCTTGATCCCTTTTGGTATCAAAAGAATATTTAGGAATGCTCTTAGGAGAGTGGATGAGGAAGGCAACATGGGTTCAGGCTTTATTTCTTGTGTCTTATCCTATGGTTTATCAGGATAAACAGCAGCACCCATGCATGGGGTCTTCGAGGGCTTCAACAAGCCCACTCCTGATTGGATGGTCCCAGATGTCAACCACAGATGAGTCCAGCAGGCATTGGCGTTGGATTGGTTGTGGACCAGACAGGAGGAGGGATGTTCTCAGCCTCAGCCACTTCTAGTGCCTCTGCACTGTCACTGGGTCAAGGTGAAAAGGTCTCTTAAAGAGGAGTTGGTGACCTCAAGTCACTTCAGATGGGGTCTTAATTCTTATCATCATTCTCTGTCTCTCTCTCTCTCCCTCCCTCCCCTTCCTCTGTCTGTCCCCCTCCTCTTGTACTACAAATTAAACTCAGGATCTTGCCCTTGCCAGGCAGGCACTGTGCTGCTGAGCTGTATCTTTGGCTCCCAGTTCACAATTCTTGTCACAGAAAATCACGTCAGTGACAGGCACAGACAGATTTGTTTGGCAGAATCACAGAAGTGCACACCCACACGTGAAGGATGCAGACCCGAGAGAGGGAGAGGCTCTGTGCCAGCACTGAGGATATTTATAAGGTCTTGCGGAAACTCAAGATGGGTGATCCAGGGTGTTTATTTTTTGTTATTTGACATTTTCTAGTGTCTGTTTCTCTGGCTTTCCTGTCACTGGGATGTAAAACCCTATAACTTTAAGGAGGGGAGGTACATTTGGCTCAGGTTCAGGGGTTGAGTCCATGGCCAGGTGACTACAAGGCAGGACCATCACGAAGCAAGGGTGTGTTGGACCAGAGATACCTCCTTCACAGAGGCTGGGAAGCAGGGCAGGGAACAGTGTCAGAGATAGAGGGGCAGGGACCACACCACCCAAGGCCATACCTCCAAGACCACCCAGAGACACCAGGAATTGCATTTTACTAGTCCGAGTATTTCTTTATCCAGTCAAATAGACAGATCAAGATTTCTGGTCAGTGAGCTAAAGAAGAAACTGACCCTAACAATCAGGTTAAGTTTAGGAAGAGTGGCTGTGTTGGAAGTTTAGAAAATGGAAAACAATACATTTGGAATTTATGGGCTTATAGGAAATCATAGGCCAAATGTATGGGTGTTTGGTATCCTGAACACAAGCATTTAAGGACTGAGTAGCATGGAGGGAAAAAAAAAAACAAACCTGGGAGAAAAAATGGTTGTAACTTTGGGTAACAATGACATATCTGAACCTACAGTTCTAAAATTATAATTTTAAAATTAGGGAGTCTGTTAAAAATACAATATGTTTAAATAAAACTATGTTATAATAAAAGCCGCAGAGTCTTGTCCTTTGCTGACACACACTCCACTCAGCATGCTTGCCAGCCCCTGCACAGCTCTGGAGGACTCTTTCCTGAAGGTCTTCAGTTGTGCTGTCCTGGTTGCCTCAACAAGTTCCCCTTTCATGGTCCTTCTGACTTTGGGGACACCTGGAAGTCGCACAGTGCCAGATCCAGTGGGCACAGTGCCACATCTCTATAAACCTGCCTTTCTGTTGGATGCAGCTCAGCAGCATTCACTATATTAACTAAATTACAATTTGTGGAGACACTCAGCAAAGAGGACCTCCCTGGATGCTTCAGGAAGTGGCAAGAGTGATGGGACGAGTGTCGTTAAGCAAGGGAGAGGATTTTGAGGGGGATCCCTGCCAATACATTGTTACTGCAATAAAAATTTAAATTTATCTATTCACTGTGTCATGTGATCCTTGTACAGTTTCCTTGTCTTTTCTCTTCCTGTCTTTATTTTTCTATCCTACCTCAACATGTGGTCCTGGACCCCAGGCCCTTCAATCCTGGTATAGAATCTTGGGTGCTGTGTGGGCATCACAAGCTTCTTTAGCAGCCCACCATGGAGTTCCAGGGGTCATCCAGTGACAGCAGCATCTGAAGCAGGGCGGCGGTCCTGTCAGTATTGTGGTGTGAGGTGCAGCCCACCCAAACAGGGTGGAGCTGGTTTCCTGGAGCTGGAGACTTCCAGATGGTGTCATTGCAGTAGGGACAGGAAGCGAGGCCTGGGAGGGACAGGACAGGTGACCTTTGTCACAGATTCTGAGTTAATGAGAAAGGGAAGGAAGGAAGGCACAGTCTCTAGCTCTCCATGTGTCCATGGCTCTGCAGTTGGACTGGCAGGTCCTTGAAGTTTTCTGTGCCCTGTCCATAGGAAGGGACAACAGTTGGAATTTGAAGTGGCCCTTGAGCACCAGAAGCTGGGGCTGGTGCTCATACCAGGCAGTGCCACTCTGGGCCTCTGGATATGGGAGGTACTGGGCAGGGTTGGCAAAGGCTGGGAGTCCCAGGGCACAAGGACAAGCACTGATGAGCTTGTTGAAGAGGCCACTGAGGCTATGGAAATGGGGCTACCTCTGAGCTGGTCTTGCTATCCCTGGGCACCTTGCATCCCTCAGAGGCTCAGTTCCATAGAGGAGAACACAGACCCAGGCCTCTGGAGCAGGTACCTGGAACAGTGGTGAGAGTGTATTCTGTGAGCAGCAAGTGGCGGGGCAGGGTAAGTGCTGCCCCATGGCTGCAGTGCCTTGGTCCTGACGTGCTGCCCCACAGAACCAAGACTTGGTCTCTATCAAAGACAGAACTGTTCTGGATACCAAGGCCCAGGTGCAGAGCTTAGCCAGGGCCCTGGCTGCATGGGCACATGGCAGGAGGTAACCTGGTGAGAGCCTAAGGAAACAGACAGAGCCCCTCCTCCTAGGGGCTGCACCCACCACTACAGCTGAGGGCAGAGCACTCATGGCTCAGGTTCTAGCTGTCATGTTGGGATGGGTTTCCAATACATGTGCTTCTTCATGGGACACACTCAAATCATAGCATGGCTAGAGGCTCCACAGTGGGCAGGAGAGGCAGGAGCTAGCACAACCATAGACATCAAGTGCTGGTTCTCCAATAGGTTCTATTGGGGGAGTCCCTTGGTACTTACACAGGGCCCTGAGCAAAGTCTTCAGGGGCCTCTGCCCCAGGCCTCAGTCCTCAGAGGCTCTGGGTTTTCCTTTGGTCCTTTCCAGGGCACTGCCACTGGGAAGCCCGACAGTAGCTCAAGCCTGCCCCATGTCCATGTGTGACAAGGTGGCCCGGGGGGGGTGGGGCTATACGTGGTGTGGAGCTGAGGCTGCTGGCCTCTGAGCTTCCCAGGCCATGCAGGAATTTCACCTGCACACATGGGGCTCAACCACACTGGTCATGGGGTCACTTAGGGACACTTAGAGACCCTGCAGGAGCCGGAACAGGGTTAGAAAGCACAGGGGCCAGCCTGGGCTTTGTTTCTGACATCAACATTAATTTGGCTTCTTCTGAAGCCAGAGGCACAGTGCATGATGTCACCCTTACTTTTACTTGAAGAGTTGTAAATCAACATTGTGACTTTAATTCTGTAGCCCTTTAGCCCACTTTAGATCATTTTTCCTTTTTTTAATGCAAGGTGTTTACATGATTTTGAGTTGTGAGTGGGCAGGTTGCTGATCTTCCCTGTGGATGAGCCACTCAAGAGAAATGATGAAAACATTTCTGTGACAGAGCTGCTATTGCCCAAGACCTCCAGATTCCTGCTGTGTCCTCACCACAGCAGGTGACCAAAGGGCGTGGGATCAGAGCCAACCTGCAGCACCCAATCCTGGCCTGATTCCTGGGGTCATAGCCACCAAATCTTAGGAAATAGTGCATAGGGAAGGCGAGACTGAGGCAGATGCAGTGCGGCAGTCGAGAGTGATGCAATGAGGAGACAGTCTCTTGTTATCTCCTCTGCAGAAGAGTGTGTGTGCTTAGAGGCCAGCTTCAGAGAATGGTCCACAAAGGGAGTTTTAGCTACATAGTAATAATGATGATAAACCAGGCGTGGTGGCGCACGCCTGCAATACCAGCACTCGGGAGGCTGAGGCAGGAGGATCGGTGCGAGTGTGAGACCAGCCTGGGCTACAAAAGTGAGCTCAAGGCCAGCCTCAACTGCATAGCGAGACCCTGTCTCAAAAAGACAATAATAATAATAATAATAATAATAATAATAATAGTAATTATTCATGGCTATGATTAATGTGCTAAGAGCAAAATAAAAGCTAGGTAAAGTGGATGCAAGAAGACAGCATTTCGGGCCAGCCTAATAGCTCAGCAAAAAAGTACCTGCTTAGGCAGAGTGTAACAGCCAGGGCAGGTCTGAGGCCATGAATTGGATCGAAAAAAAAGAAGAATCACTTCATGAACGAAGATGCCACTGTATTTATGCATGTTTATGTTGTATCCCACAACTTGGCTGAACCCATTGTTTGGCAAAGCTATGTTCCTGAAGTGGTTTTGTAGAGTTCTTAAGTAGAAGCTCATGTATGAAATAGGGGCTTCTTTATTCTTTCTTTTCTGATGTATGTGTCTCACTTACTTCTTTTGCTTTATCACACTGGTGAGAGCACCATATTGCACAAGAATAGTGAAAGCATGCATTTTTCATTATTTGTTGTCCATTTCATGTAATGCTACCTTTTGCTTTCTTGTGGATACTCTTTATGAAGTTGAGCAATTTTCTCCCAAACAGAGACATTTTGGGAGGTTATAAGACTGCAGAAATCATTTAAACTTTCATTTTATTGCCTTCAACTGACATTGTCTTGGTAGGGAAGGGGCAGGTTAGGGTCTGAGGAGATAAAATCTTAGGTTTCCCGTTTGCTTCTTGCTGGGCTAAGCAAAGATTGTTTGGGCTACAGTTTACTGTGTGGTGTTCTTTTCTTCTGGGTTGCTCCTCTCCTGTGTCTTGCCTAAAGAGTACAGGCTTTTGCTGGAATTTTCTTGCAGTCTGTACCCATTGGCACATCCAGGTTTTGTGCCTTTTTAACTCCAAGTCTGAGGTCCATACTGCACAAAGAAATCCAGGGACCTCATCATCGTGTGGCTCCCTGGGTCTCTCCATTCCCCTCTTTCTATGTGGCAGAATAAGGTGCTGAGATACTTACGACATTGATTTTCCCAGTTCTGGCCAATCTTTTGTTCTTGTTGTTGCTTTTCTCTTGCCTCAGGGATTTCTGAGCTGTGGGGTCCTGAGCAGGAGTTCCCAGGTACCATTTCCCTGACCAGACTTGTGCTTGTGCTTTGCAAAGGTGATATTTTGTGTGTGTGTGTGTGTGTTTGTGTGTGTGTGTGTGTGTGTGTGTGTGTGACACTTTAGAATTTAATAGCAGTTCACTTTCAAAAACAATCATGGCTTTCTTCTATTAGGTAACTTACACTTTGTAATTCATATTACTTAGTTAAAAAAAGAAAAGAGAAAAATTAAAAAAAAAAAAAGCCAAGCCTAATACACAAACCCAAAGTGACTGTTTTATGTGAACATAATTGGAAACATAATTCTGTACTGTTTTTGTCCTTATCCTCGAACATAAGTAAAATGTAGAAGGAAATACTTATTTGGTGTGAGTCCTGCTTGTGCATTCCAGCCACTAAAATCAGTTTTATCTCTTTTTTTTCATGATTTAATATTTTTATTGTTTAAATTTAACAATGGTTATGTTACATATTTTCGTCATCAGATCAGTTTAGGTTAATAGATATAGGTATATAAGATTGATCAAACAATTAAACATTAACACTTTGAATAAACATTACTTTTTTTTTTCTTTTCCCCCAAAAGTGATACTTAGCAAAGTCTTCCCAGTGGGAGAAGAGGGAGTGCTGGGATTTTGGAGGAAGGGGGCAGGAGTGACTGACCCAGTGCCTAGGGAAAAGAGGTGTGTGGTCTGCAGATCCAGGAAAGCACAAGTCTCTGGAAGACAAGGGGTCCACTTAGGTGATCAGGGTGTTAGGTACACTTGAGACTGGAGCTCTGGCTTCGGGACATGGAGATTTAGTCTACATTGGCACAGTATAAGTTGTGGGAAGTGCCTTCAAGAGACCAGGGACAGAGGAGCTATCTGGAAGGAATAACCTGCTTTTTGCATAAGGAAGTACACATAGTGTGTGCTCAGGGTGTGTGCTGTGGTCCAAGGCAACCATGCACATGACAGCACTTTCCAAAGCACTAGAGAATTTTTGGATGTAGATCACAGTGTATACCAAGTGCTTCCAGTGGCTATGTGCAATTCCAGCAATGTTGGTAACAAAGAAATGTCAGAGACAGACTGTGACAAAGAGAAGTAGGAGCAGCAGAAGTTTAAGCAATAAAGACATGATCTATAACTCCATTTCTAAAGATTTTCACATTATCTGGATTGAGCTCCTGAGTTTTGACTCCTTTGTCAGGATGTCTGCCCATCCTGTGCAGTAGCTTTCAGACTGCAGATGACTCAGGCCTGCTTTAGGCTAGTTCAGGGTCAGAAATGAGAACTCCTGATCCCCTAACAATAATAATGATGGTTAATTTTTTCTTTCATTTTCATTTATTTATTCTTGTGGGACTAGGGCTGATCCCCAGGCCTTCATGGTAAGTTACATCTGTAGCCCTTTTGCATATTTTTAAAATACGAGATGGGGCCGGGCGTGGTGGCACACGCTTGTGATCCCAGCACTTGGGAGGCTGAGGCAGGAGGATCGGTGTGAGTTCGAGACCAGCCTGGGCTACAAAGTGAGTTCAAGGCCAGCCTGAACTGCACAGTGAGACCCTGTCTTAAAAAAAATATGAGATGGGGACTCAATAAGTTCCTAAGGCATCTAATGAGCTGGGACTTGCGATTCTCTTGACACAGCCTGACAGAGTTCTGGGATTACAAGTGTGCACCGCCACACCCAGCAATGGCTACTACTACTACTACTACTACTACTACTACTACTATTATTATTACTACTATTATTATTTTGGTTCCAAGGATTGAACTTAAGAACTTACTCTTGCCCAGCTAGAGCTATCTCCTCCATGACACTGAGATATCTCCTCAGCCCCTTGGCTAACATTCTTAAGATGCACACTTCATGTTAGTTTTTAAGTACTAGTTCATTTAATTCTCAAGCAACCCTATGAGGAGGTCACCGAACCATTTCTAACATTTCTCTGCTTTGGGTCAGTCCACTTTGTAGAAGGCCTTAGGGCACTGATGGGGTGCGCTCTCCAGCCCCATCTCACTGATGGATATCAGCTCTGCAGCTGCACCCTACCTCCCCCAAAAAAGGCCAACAACAAATATGACCTTAGAAAGGATGACTGAGGGTCATCATCCCTTCCTTTGCCTCTAAGCTCTGTCTCCCTGGGGGTCCCGAGAGCCCCTACATCTGTGGCTCCACTCCCTGGATATTGTTATCAGTGGCCAACTGTTGTCTGGACATATTGATATTGTGATGACTTTTTCAAAGAGAGGTTACATATGCACAGCTTTTCCTACAGCATGTTGTGGTAATTGTTCTGTTGTGTTATTAGCTGTTATTTTTCAGTGTGCCTGATTTGGAAGTTAAACATTATTATAGGTATGTAAGTATAGGAAAAACATGGACTATGGAGAGCTTAATTCTATGAATAGTCTTACATTGCAGTCATTTCATTCTCAGCTCTCCTTACGGCAAGCAAGAGTCAATGGTGTGATCAGGATATATAGCAAATGTTTCAATTTTTAAAACTTATTGTAATAAAGGATACACTACTATAAATCCCCCTCAAGATCTTCCCCCGTATTTCAAACACACTCATCCCATCATCCTCGCCACTTTCTACAGCAGCTCTGGAGACCTCTTTCCTGAGAGTCTTCAGTTGTGTTGCCCTGGTTGCCTTCATGTCTTGAATGGATTAAAAGTGTTTCCTTTTCATGGTCATTTTGACTTGAGGAAGAGCCAGAAATCATACAGTGCCAGAACTGGTAAATAAGGTAGATGAGGACCCAGAACTCTGTTTTTATGAGTTGCCTTTCCTTTGGATGGTGTGGTAAATTGACAGCTGGTGGCCAACTAGTAATGCCCAGCTGAACTGAATCAGCATGGTGCTAGAGGTGGAAGGTCCACCTAAGGATTGTTGCCAACTGTACGAAAACAACTATAGAGGAAGAAGTGCAGGTGATATTGGAAGTTGTTGGTTCTCTTGGGGCTGTTGATTCTCCTGGAGAAGCTTGCATGCTGACTTTCTTTTTCTTTTTTTTTTATGGAACAATTTTTTTTATTAATTAAATTTAACAATGGTTATATTACATATTTTCATCATCAGATCAGTTTAGATTGATAGATATAGGTATATAAGGTTGATCAAACAATTAAACATTAACACTTTCAATAAACATTACTTTTTTTTTCTTTTCCCCTTTGTTTTTTTAACAGTTGACACATTTCATATTGTCCTCACAATAGATCTACAGGCATGCTGACTTTCTTGATAGAAACTTAGCTATTGTCATTGTCAGAAGAACTCAGTATCTTGTCACTGAAGATCGCTGCGGTTCACTTTGGGGGATCTCTGGTCCTTATTTTGAGCATTGCTTCCTGGCTCCAGAAGGGGAGATGGCACACTGCTCAGTCTCCTGGAGAAGCTTCTTGCACTGGCTTCCTTGACATGAACTCAGCTGTCATTGCCTGAGGAGTTCTGGGCTTCACTGTTGCTGAGGATGGTTGTGGTACTTTTCAGTGAAACTTTGGAGCTTACCTTGAGCTTCCAAGCAACTGCAGGCTTGTTGCTTCCTGGCTCCTGTTCAGACTCCTCAGCCTACTCACACAGATCATTCATCCCACTGGCACAGACTTTTCTAGCTTCCACCACTGACTTTTAGGCCTTCCCAGCTCAGATCCTTGAAACAGGCCTGCGCGATACATTGTTGTGGGTTCTGGGCCTCTAGGTGGACACGTGTGGGGGCCTTGTTTTGGGCTCTAAGTCTTCAGTCAGTCTCTTGCAGGACATTGCTGTGGGATCCAGGCCCACAGCTGGATTCTTTGGGTCTTTAGTGTGTGGACAGATGTTTTGCACACTTTCATACTAAGCTCTCTGGGTATTTTTTGTTGTTTTTTGTATTTAGTGCAGGGTCTCCCGAGTCTACAGTATGTCACTACACAGATCAGACTTGTGATTCTCATGTTTTTAGCTTCCCAAGCACTGGGATTACAGGCATGCCACCATGCCAAGTTTCAATTGCTATCTCCATGTGCCCCAGGGATGGGGCCAGCACTGCAGGCTGGGGATGGAACTTCCGGGGATTGAACCTCCCACCCCTGCATCTGCCTAAGGTATTTTTAATCCACGGAGCTATCTGGCCAGCCCTTCTGGGTGACTATTATAAAATAGTCATATAATTATGTGTCCTGTACTATTTCCCTTGCGAACTCTGGCTACAACAGATAGGTTGGCAGCAGCATTCACTATTCATCACACCTTGTGAAAGACCCTCATGGAAGAGGGCTCCAGAGCTGCTTCAGAAGGTGGCAAGGATGATGAAATCAGTGTGTTCAAAGGGGATGACGTTGAGGAGGATTCATGGCAATGTGTCTTTTACTGTAATATTTTTAAAAATTTAAACACTCAGCATAATTTTCAATCACAGCTCATATTCAGCTGCTCCACCCCAAGAGGGAAAGAAGCCTCCTCTGAAAGCTCAGGCGGGTCCTCTGACACATGGTCCGAAGAGTGTTATCTTCCATAAGACAGTGGCAATGCTTGGCCCTGACCTGGCTCCTAGGGGTGAGAGGTTTCTTAGGGTTGACTCCCTGAAGTCAAGGAGGAGTTTTTGTCTAAGGAAAAGTACAAGACAAAGTGGCCTGTGGGTACCAGTTATTTCACAATGGGAGCCTCACCTGGGTTAAGCAGAGGCCCTTGCCAGGCATAGGAAGCAGGCCCTGGATAATGTTCCCATACCTATCTATGAGACACTTGTCCCAGTCCTCAACTTTGAAGGTGGTCCCACTGCCAGATGGCTTCCTCTGCCATCCCGGGAGAAACCACAGCTGAGATGTCTCTCACTCATTCTTGGTTCTGTGTTGGTGAAGGAGAACAGAAACAATCTGTTTGCAATACTTAGCTTGCCTCTTTCTAATTTAGTTTGTGAAATATTTACTTGCAGTTTTCTTTTCTTGGAAACATCCCTCATCTCATCTTCCAGCTCGGCCTTCTAAGCACTTCCTTTCACCTCCCCACTCCCCATGCCTCATTTTGGTCTCCCTTATCCTTCAGTCTTCTGGCACCTGAACCCCAGCTGGGGTCCAGGGGTTCCTCTTTGGGTGTGACCCAGCCACATCAGATTCTGCTCTTCACCGGCCCTGCCCCTGGGATGTAGACAGCAAGGGAAATGCAAGCACCTGTCTGCACCCCCATATATAGTGTTGAAGATTTGGGGAAGGAAAGCTCCTATAGTGCCTCATCTCCTGTTGTCATGGCAGCAGTGTGGTGGGGGAGGGGACCAATGTCCTTCAGATTTTGTTTCCCTCTATGAAGTGGAGATGTGTTTAGGGAGAAAGCTGTCCCCAGACATTCCATGACGCATAGAGAATCTGAGAACATATAGTAGGCAGGACAGGCACATGGCCACATTGGCAGGTAGCGACCATACTGGCAAGTACATGTCTACACTGATAGGCAGTGTCCCTGCAGGTGCACACACTCCAGCATCTACCAAGGAGAACAACCTGGAGTGGATCCTTGGCTCAGCTACTTGGTAGCTGGGACACCAAGACAGAGTTCTTCTGAAGGTGCTGTCCAAGGCTAGGGTTCAGCTGCATATGACCACATCTGCCCCAGGAGCCAACGTGCATCAGAAGGATGTGACCCACTCACTGGCCACAAGAGACAAGATGAAGTGGCTTGGGAATCCACTGTGAACTAGGTCCCCAAGGTGGACTTCACTGGTGAGAGCCTAAGAACAAGAGGCTCTCATTCCCCTTGGCCCTGGCTGGCTGTCTGTCCCTGCTGAGCCCAGGCTGAGGCTCCTGGAGGACAGCATAGCCCAGTCTGCTGAGGGCTGCACTCTGGATTCCCTCACTGTGGCTAGTATTACATTTATTGATTTGAGTATATTGGGCCATCACTGCATTTCTGGGATGAATCCTACTTGGCCATGGTGTATAATCTTTATGATTTTCTGCATTCTGTTTGCTACTATCTTATTGAGAGTTTTTGCATCTTTACTCATTAAGGAGGTTGGCCTGTAGTTTTGTTTTCTGGTTGGATCATTCTCTGATTTTGATATCAAGGCAATACTTGCTTTGAGGAATGACTTATGAGAATATTGTTTCCTTTCAGTTTTATTACAAGTTTAAAATAAAAGACACGGAAAGACAAAACAAAAAAAATGACATGCTTATCATATGACAGATAACAATAAAAAAAGTTTAAGCATTAATGGCATTAAAATTTCCCTAAATTTCTTGTAGAATTCAGAAGTAAATCCAACAGGACCTGGGCTCTTCTTTACTAGTAGTTTTTAATTACATTTTGAGTTTCATTGACTGACATTGGGCTATTTAGAATTGTTATATCTTCTCAGTATAGTTTTGGTAATTCATATGTACCTAGAAATCTGTCCATTTCTTTTGTATTTTCCATCTTATTAGAGTATAGGTTCTTGAAGTAGGTATTGATAATCTGTGTTTCCTCAGGAACCACTGTGATTTCTCCCTTTTCATTCCTAATTACATGAATTTGAGTCTTTTCTTTCCTCTTTTGATAAGTTTGGCTAAGATTTTGTCAATTTTATTTAATCTTTCAAAGAACCAATTTTTTAATTCATTGATTATATTGCTTTGATAGTCTCAAATTACATTAATTTTTGCTCTTACCTTTATAGATTTCTCCATCCTACAAGCTTTGGGTTTGATTTAGTAACCAAATTCAGTAGTGTAGCTGCATACAAAGCCAGCTCTGATAGCATTACTATCCATAAACAATAAACTCACTAAGAGAAAAATAAGAAAAACTACACCTTTTAAAATATCATCCAAAAAATGAAATACTTAGGAATCAATATAACAAAGGAAGTAAGAGACCAATACATTGAACATTACAGTACTCTGAAAAATTGAAGAGGATATCAGAAAGCAGAAAGATATCCCTTGCTCACAGATAGAAAAAAATAATTGTAGAGATAAGGACTGAGCATCTTAAGTAGAGAACAATAAAGCCCAAAGACAGCTGTAGGGGGTTACCTGGGGATTCCTGAAACCTGGATTCAAGGAAGCAGGTAACCATTTATTCTAATGGCTCCTTGATTGTTGTCTCTTCCCTTGCCTGGGATGTTACTGGTTGGTCTCCTCCCCTGTTTGGAATGTTTTCAATTAGCATTTGTATTAACCTGATGTTAGGTAAACAGTGATAGAAGTGGTAGTCTCTAGTCTTCATTCCCCAAAGCAGTTATGCGAATTCTGTAGGCTGTCCTTTAGTATTCAATAAAAGTAAGATTCTTCTGTGGGTCGAGGCTCACTTCCAGAGAGACAAATCTCAGTGAGTCCTCTGAGCTAAATTCATCGGGTTTCTCATCGTTCCTTTCGACACCGATACCAGAATATTACAACACTAATATAGTTAAAATAGCTATACTCCCTACTGTTATACAGACTTAACACTATCCAAATCAAAATACCATTAGCATACCTCATAGAACTAGAGAAAACATTCCTGAAATTCATTTGGAAACAGAAGAGATCAAGAATAGCAAAAGCGCGGTCGCGATCCCCTCAGGCCCATGCACCGGCCGGATAAGGACCCTCGGCCCTTCCTCGTCTTTTTTGGACCACTGCCTGACTACAGCTGGTCCCGAGCCCCTCAGGCCCACGCGCCGGCTGGGTAAGGACCCTTGGCCAGCTTCCCCCCTTTCCTTCTTTTTTTTTTTTTTCAACCCCTCCTGCCCAAGCTCTAGTACCGAACCCATCACACATCTCGTCTGGCAACCCATCTGGTCCACAAGCCTACCAGGACTCCTCAATTCCAGAGCTCCACCTCCACCCACAGACCAGACTCATGGGGCTTCACAGCAGCCAGCAGCCTGAGCTCTGACAGGTAGCCAGGCACTTCAGGAGGGGAACCAACTTGGGGGATCCAGATCCAATGCCCATAGATGCTAACAGCATAACATCACCAAAGTGCAGAGATCGCTTCCATACAAAATGATAACAAGAAGTAGGATGCAATCTCAGGGCCCAAGCCCACTCAAATCAAATACAGAAGACACTACTATGGAAGAAAATGGGAATCATGCAGATGAAACCTCTGAAGTGGTACCATCTGAGCCAGACAGACAAGTGCAGAAACTTATAGAGCAACTGAGATCAGAGATAACATCTGAAGTAGAAAAAGAAATACATGAAGTGGAAAAATGGCTGGAGAAACGTAGAGAGGAAATCAGGGCAGAAATGATATCTAGAGTTAACAAAGATGTGTCTAAATCAATAGCATCCCAAGTAGGGAAACAACTACAGAAAAGTAGAGAGGAGAACAGAACAGAACTAATCTCTGAATTAGAGAGAGAAAGGATAACCATAATGACAAACTTCAATACTACTAAAGAAGGCATTGATAAAAAATTAGAGGAGAATAGAAAAATGATGGACTCCCTGATGGAGCAATATAGGAAAGACATAGATTGCATGAAACAGTTTCAAAGATATATACAAGGAAATAAAATCTTGATCACAAGTTGGCAGAGCCGTATGAACAAAAGTGAAGATAGAGTCTCAGATCTTGAAGACACAGTTGCAGCCAGTGAAAGAGTAAGAAAGGATCTTTTAAAAACAACCAGAATGCAGGAAAAAAAAAAATTCAACATCTGCAAGACGATGCAAAAGTGAACAACATGAGATTAATAGGAATCGACGAGAAAGAAGGAGTCAATACAAATTATATAAAAAGAATATGGGCAGAAGTAATAGCAGAAAACTTCCCAAATTTGAGAAAACAATCAGACATTCAGGTAACTGAAGACTACAGAACCCCAAATAACATCAACCCAACTAAAAACATGTCAAGACATATAATAGTCAAGATACAAGAAATCCGGATGAAGAATAATATACTAAAAGCTGCTAGAGAAAAGAAACAGATCACATTTAAAGGAAAACCCATCAGAATAACAGTGGATTTCTCTTCACAAACCATGAAGTCAAGAAGAGCATGGAGCAGAGTGCTTCAAGTCCTCCATGAAAACAAATTTCAGCCCAGACTACTATACACGGCAAAACTCTCCTTCAAGTATGAGAGAGAAGTGAAATATTTTCATGACAAGGAGAAACTAAAGAATTTCATGACATCAAAGCCAAAGCTACATAATATTCTAACAAATATTTTAGAGAGGAACCAAAATGACCCGAATTCAACAAATGAGAACAGAAAGATCCCACCAAATAGAGTAACTAACTAAACATAGGAGGAAAAAGTGGTAAACAGTAGCAAATAAAAGTCATGTCAACCATAGTCAATACATTTCAATTATAACCATCAATGTAAATGGACTCAATTCTCCAATTGAAAGAAGTAGACTTGCAGAGTGGATAAGGAAACAGAGCCCAGTAAGATGCTGTATACAAGAAACACACTTAACTCATAAAGAAACTCACAGGCTTAAAGTTAAAGGTTGGAAAACAATAC